>CAUYPK010111292.1:0-14671 GCA_963574355.1 Loris lydekkerianus | reverse complement strand
CCAGGAATGGAAGAAAAAGTATCCAATGTACTCAGCCCTACTATGAAGCTAAACTATAGCTTTCACATGAAGGCTATAACCCAACTATACCCCAAGACTATGAGGAAAGGACCAAGGAAGGGGAAGGGAGGGGGGAGGTTTGGGTGGAGGGAGGGTGATGGGCTGGGCCACATCTATGGTGCATATTTTTATCTATATTAAAAAAAATAATAAAAAAAAAAGAGAGATTATGTTCTGTGTTAGGAAAATCATTAGAGATCATCATTCTAGCCCAATTTATTTCCCAACATAGCCACCTTTACAAAACATTTAGACTCACAGTGGTTCTCAACCTTCCTAATGCTGCAATGTATTTTCATTGTTAAAAAGGGGTCACGACCCACAGGTTGAGAACTGCTGAAGAAGTTATCCAGTATCTACCAACATTAATTTTTTTTTTAGATTTTTCTTTTTTCTTTCTTTCTTTCTTTTTTTCTTTTTTTTTTTTTTTTTTTTTTTTTTTTTGAAAAATTCTCACTTTTTAGCCCCTGGTAGACTGCCATGGTGTCATAGCTCACAGCAACCTCAAACTCTTATGTTCAAGTAATCCTCTGGCCTCAGCCTCCTAAGTAGCTGAGACTACAGGCATCCTCCACAATGCCTGGCTATTTTTCAGAGACAGGGTCTTGCTCTTGCTCAGTC
Source organism: Loris lydekkerianus (assembly GCA_963574355.1). Lineage (NCBI taxonomy): Eukaryota > Metazoa > Chordata > Mammalia > Primates > Lorisidae > Loris > Loris lydekkerianus. The sequence goes on along the minus strand of CAUYPK010111292.1, from coordinate 13,990 downwards.
TGGTCTTGAACTCATGAGTTCAAGCAATCTACCCACCTTGGCTTCCCAGAATTCAGGGATTACAGGTGTGAGCCACAGTGCCTGTTGGTACCAAAATAAATAATTTTCATTTCATACATACAATATCTCTTTATCTCTCCCTTTTTCTTATCTTCTTTTTCCTCTTCTCTTTCTTTCTTCCTTTCCTCTCTCTCTCTCCCCACCCCCACCCATATAGTTCACAGATAAGCTCTCAATGCACTTTCTGTAAATTTCTGGTCTCATTGACAATTGGAATTTGTGTCTGGAATTAAGACCATCACCATGAATTCACAAGTGACTAACAAGTTCTCTAAGTCAGCAGCTATCAGATCTGCTGCAGAAATCCTAACAGACATGATTTCTGGAGGACAGCCAAGAGGGCTGGAAATCTGTTGTGAGTCAGCCAGACTGTTTTCACTGAGCACATCTGACTCTACTAACACTTAAGAGCATGTATCTGCCTAACCCAGAGCGTGTGACTTGCCAGCATGAATAAATAGGACAGCACAGGCCCTGATCCTGGGCCTGAAAGTCACAGTTTCTGAACAGAATCAAATCGTGGGCTTTGACTACTCCTCCTCCTGATGGGCTAAAGATAATTCAGGATTAGGCAGCTGAGAAATATGGAAATCATTAGCAGGCTAAACTGTACACAACAACGAAAGTATTAAGACATATCAGTAAACAAAATAGTCCCGGTTACTTCTGATCTCCCAAGGTCCCTAACTGAAAAGCAAGGCTGAAAAGACTCTTGGCCATCCCCTGATCCAAGTCTTTCATTCTCCATGTCAAGAGGACACCACTCAAGATTACACAATTACTTTCAACCTATCCAGACCCACTTCTGCCTTGCCCAGTGACCTCCTCACCCCCAGAACATGGTTCCACCCTTCTTGCTGTTTCCCAGTGAACCACTTTCTGGCTTTATTTTCCCTTCTGTCTTGGATTCTACCCACATCCTAAATTTGGGGTGAGAAGGACCTTGTAACCTGAGCCTTGCACAGAGCCCCTTGTGTTCTATGGGCAGAGAGGAGGGCTGTACTTTTCTTACCACCATTCTCTTCTTCCCTGACTATTTGTTCACATGTTGCCATTTTAACATTAAATGGAGACTGCTATATTAACATTACCTTTTGGTTATTAATTAGGTTGAAAATGAGGACCTTAGTATGGAAATAAAGATTTATCAGTTCCATTGGGAGGCTGAGGTGGGAGGATCACTTGAACTCTGGAGTTTGAGACTAGCCTGAGCAAGAGCATAACTCTATCTCTATGAACAACAGAAAAATTAGCCAGATGTGGTGGTTTGCACCTGTAGTCCCAGCTACATGGGAGACTGGTTTGAACCCAAGAATTTGAGGTTGCTGTGATCTAGACTGATGCCACAGCACCTTAGCCCAGGCATCAAAGTGTGACCCTGTCGCAAAACACAATAAAACAAAACAAAATTTTATTTTATTTCTTTTCTTTTCTTTCTTTCTTTTTTTTTTTTTTTTTATTAAATCATAGCTGTGAACAATAATGTGATCATGAGGTACAATGTGCTGGCTCCATATACAGTCTGAAATATTTTCACCAAAGTAGTTAACATAGCCTTCATGGCATTTTCTTAATTATTGTGTTCAAACCCTTATACTCTACACTTAGTGAACTTCATACAAAATTTTAAAAAGCTTATTAGTCCACAGAGCTCTAAGGGTGACCTATTCTTCTCCACAGAGGACACACCTTTCCTACCCAAAAGGTGGCCTTCAGATATGCTTAAGGATATTTCATTTGTTCCTATAGTGAATGGAGAACGCCACCAGCATTTAGTGGATGGAACCCAGAGACACCCTGCAATGCTCAGAACAGTTCTTTCCAGCAAATCACCATACCCAAAATGTCAAAGACCAGCATTGGCCAGCTGAGGAAGAATCCCCTTTCTCTGTCTCTGCTGCATACCTCAGACAGAATGGGGAGGCAGGGCCAAGTGGAAAAAGAACCAGAGTGTGGGTAGATGGCTAAACTTCCCAGCACAGCTTCCCCAGTGACAACAGGACTTGGACAGATCACAACTGCTCTGTGTCTGTTTTTCCATCATGAAATGAAGATACTAACATCTAATTGCAAGGACTACATGTGAATGTACATAAAATCATTAAGCACCTATTAGTGTAAAATTGTAGAGGGTTTTACTCACCAGAGTGTGATGGAAGAAAATTAGAGGAGAATGGATGACCCTTCATGGAGCAACTCAAGAAAAAAACACCTGGTGGGGGATGAAGCTTGAACTTTTAGAAGACTCAGAATGTGCATGTGATTTTGGGTGTCTGGGACAGAGAACAGTGGAAGGGGAAAGTGATACTAAGGGCCAGCAGCCCACAGGACACCTGTAAAATGTTGCTAACTGTGCAGTGGGTTATTATCAGGTTAGCTGTCTTGTGGACACTTGCAGGGGCTAAATTTTTACCAAGTTAGAAACAGAAACAGAACCTGAGTGGAAGCAGGGGAAGAAAGCTGGGGATCAGAAGTGATATTAACAGGGATATAAAAGCTGCTCACTCCAAGCCAGTTTACCTGAATTTCAAAGGTATAGGCAGATGACAGCTGACAGCCAGGTCATGTAGGTACTGAAAAGAAATTTTTATTTGAATTAAAGCTAGACTCTTCCACCCCTACCCTGCAACAGATTCTCACATGTATCATTGATCAATATTTATTGACAGCTCATTTTAGACAAAATGTTTCAGGGACTGTAAGAAAGTTAACCACCCAATCATGTTCTAAGGTACAGTAATTTAAAGAATGGGCTTTGGGGTCAAATACACCTGCCTGCAATCCAAGTCTGCCCTTTTCTGACAACACTATCTGGGGCATGTCAATGTAACTAACTCCTGACTCTCATTATCCTCATCTGAAAAATGGCAACAAAAATAGTACCTGTCTCAGAAGAGTGGTGAAAAGACAGAAGACATTCATGTAAATGTGTACTATTATTCATGATACCTTATGGGACTTGTGACTCAATAAATGTCTGCAAAAGTAAAAATAAAGGAACTAAAATGAATGGAAACTTCCATGTTTTTTGTCCCTTTTGAGTTACTGCAGTCACCTACAATGGAGATATGTCTGAATAGACCATAAAGCATGAAAGACTCATTTCGTAAGCTCATTGATTCCTTGATTTTTTCACCACAATCCCAACACAGCATTTTTTGAAAATGAGAAGCAGGATTCCATTAAAAGGATTTTTTTGCAATCATGTAAATGCACAGAGCTCTACTACTCTTAGGCTACTGAAAAGAGCCTTCTCCCTAAGAACTAAGCAGCCTCAGTGCCTCCAAATTCATGTCTGGTGTAGCATGGATACCATATTAATGCCTGCAGAAGGAATAATTTTCAATAGCTACTCTAACTCATGAGATATTTGATGCTGAGGACCCTGCTTCCTAATGTTTATATACTAAAATGCTTTCATTCTGTTTTGCAGTAAGTATTATAGACAAGTCTGGCTAAAATGAGCTGAAAATGTATAGTACTCAGAGATGGGATAATATCTCCTCCTTCCACTAATGGATAGAAATATGCCATTATACCTGAATCCAGCCATTAGGTGATTTTAAATGAACCTAGAAATTTTCCTTTTGCATGAAGAGAATACAAACTAAAGAGGGACTTCCGCATCTAATCAAATAATGATCTCTATGTGCACATACCTATAGGCATCCATCAATGGTACTGTCCTTATGAGAAGGTTATTTATTTTTTTTAAATGACAAGTATCCTGTATACAGGGTCCCCCAAATATCCCGCACGTTTAGTCATCAGGCGACATCTTTAGATTCTAAGCTCCGTGAGGGTAGCCATAGACTGTGTTTGTTTCGCTCATTATTATATCCTCAATGGCCAGCACAAGGTCTGGAAAGTAGGATGGACTCAAGAGCAAGGCCTAGTTCAGACCCTACTGGCAAGACCCTTAACATATCTGAAGGATGGAAAGAAGGCTGCCAACAGTGAACGGCAGCCATAGCGCCAGGCAGACGCTCATCTTTCTGATCAGGGATCTGTAATTACCTCAGCTGAGACTGAGTAATTCATGGAGAGAAACTTCATTCAAATTTTCAGCCAAATTTCATACTGAAAGGATGCTAGTGAGGACCCCAATGCAGAAAGTTATTAGAGAATCATCACCGTGGTTTGTGTGATGGCTGTGGACATTTAGAAAGCACTTACCCCATGCTGGGCACTTCTGCTAAGTCCTGCACAGGCATTGTTCCACTTAACACTCACTAAAACACCATGACATGAAGACTACTTCAGCTGCAATAATTCACCATTTAAGGAGCATAAATGGTTCAGCTGGGGTCTTGCACGTGCTAACTGAGAAAGTCAGGATTTAAATCCAGTCTGGTTGCTTCTAAAGGCTCTTGATGACACAGAGAGTTTCTAGTTAAAGTAATATCTTATGATTTGTCTCCACCCTCTTTCTGCAAAACTTAGATGAAAGCTTACATGAGAGCACATCTGGAAATTGCCCTGTTTCTCTTTACTCCTTCCTCCCTCAAGTGTTAGCATTATCCACACTGTGAGAAGTTTCAGCTGTAGTGAGGACCCAGGCCCTGTTTCCCATGCAGTCTCAGGTCAGCTGGGAGATACAGGATGGGGCTGGGGGGTGTGGCCCTACATATAATGGAAGAGGGTTGTTTTCCTTCCTCTGCCATTGCACTAACATCACTGATAAAGCATGTGTCATTAGAAGACCTGGGCAAATATTTCACCTTCTGAGTCTCACACATGGAAAGAGCATGGGCTTTGGAGGGACCCCTGGGGACCTACCTACTACAATGGAGTCCCCAGGTATTTCTATGTTCATTTGTGAAGTACAGAGACAATCTAGATCTGTGCTGCCAATACAACAGCCACTACCACATTTGGCTATTTTATTTTATTTTTTATTTTTTAAGACAGTCTCGCCATGTCACCCTCAGTAGAAAGCTGTGACATCACAGCTCACAGCAACCTCCAACTCTTGGGCTTAAGGGATTCTCTTACCTCCACCTCCCAAGTAGCTGGGACTATAGGCATTCACCACAATACTCGGGCTATTTTTTTTGTTGCAGATGTCATTGTTGTTTTAGCTGGACCAGGCCAGCTTTGAATCCACCTGCCGCACTGTATGCGGCTGGTGCCAAAACCACATTTGGTTATTTAAATTAATTAAATGTAAATAAGATTAAAAATTCAGCTCCTCAGTTGTACTACAGATAGTATCATGTGCTCAGCAGTACATGTGACCAATGGCTACTGTGTCAGACAACACAAAATCTAGATCGTTTTTTGAACAGCCTAATCACCATAGAAAGTACTACTAAACATCTCTGGTCTAGATAAAAAGAAAAGCAAGCCCTTGCCATTGAAACAGTTCTGTGTTTTAAAGGAAGTGGGGTCATATGCATCCATGTTACCGTTGGTTTTAATTGGTTCTTTTTTTTTTTCTAATAGGCTATATTAGGACTGATTTAATTACAAGAAAAAATAATAATTCAAAATAGCTTAACCAAAAATAGTGCACTTATTTGTTCTTATAACTGAAAAATCTAGGAATAAAGCCCAGCTGGATCCAGGGCTTCGGAACTATGATTAAACAATGAATATATCTCCGATCCCTCAGCTCTCCTTCCAAAACTTTGTTTTTCTTAGGCTGCTTTATTCACATAGGGACAAAAATGGCCCCAGGTAGACTCAGACTCCTGTAGTTCTCAGCACCCACAGTCTCCAGTTGGATCTTCCACGTCAGTCTCCCACTGGCTCGACTCTGATTTATATGGAGGTGTTTATTGAAGCCCCGCCGTTCATACAGACTTTCCTGCTACCCCAGCACAACAGAAGAGGTGTGCTAGTCACATACTTAAGGGATCCTGAGGTTCAAACATACCCATTTCCAGTCCAGGCTCTCCCATTTGTGAGCTGTATGACCTTTGGCAAACTAATTCTAATTTTTCTACCTCAGTTTTCTCATCCTAAAATGAGGTTAGGCCAGGTGTAGTGGCTACTGTGGGAGGTTGAGGAATGAGGATTTGGTTTGTTTGTTTGTTTTGCGGAAGGATTTCTTGAGGCCAGGAATTTGAGACTAACCTGGGCAACATAGAGAGACTATCACTACAAAAAATAATATCAGCTGGGCATATTGGTTGCACTGTGGTCTAGCTACTCAGGAGGCTGAGACAGGAGGATCGCTTGAGCCCAGGAGTACAGGGTTACAGTGAGCTACGAACCTGCCACTACCCTCTATCCCAGCAACACGGGCAGCACCTGTGGCTCAACGGAGTAGGGTGCTGGCCCCATGTGCCAAAGGTGGTGGGTTCAAACCTAGCCCTGGCCAAAAACTGCAAAAAAAAAAAAAAAAAAAAAAAAAAAAAATATATATATATATATATATATATATATCCCAGCAACAGAGCAAGACTCCTGTCTCTAAAATAACAACAACAATAATAATAAGCTTACAAGGTCCATTTGGGGACACATACAATAATTATATAAAGTTCTTAGCACAGTATGAAACAAATAGCAATCACACTTTTGCTATCACTATTTTATTTATTCCTAATTATTACAACTCAGAGCAAAATAAATATCCAACGAGTAGTGAAAACATTTTGTGTTCCACTAATGAAGAGTGAGAAATCACTGTGACCTGGTGTGTCCAAGGAGGACTTCAGACACCAGGATTTGAAGCAGGCGCACACGAGAAGAGGGAAGGAGAGCACTTCACACCACAGCACCCAGGGAACGAACTACCTCGCTGAAGTCGTGTGTTTCTCTGTAGGGAATAGGAGAGATTGTTTTTGCCCGTCATCTGCAGAAAATGTTGAGAGGCAGCGTGTTGATGTTTGGTTGGGACTGTTTTCATTTTAATAAAAAGAGCACAGCCAAACTGAATCCGGGAAGCCAGGCGTGTCTCATTTGCCATCCCCAGACCCCTGGGCGCTCGGCGCTGCTGGCGGCTGACAACGACCAGGTCTTCCCGGAGGGGCGCGGAGCAGACTGTTCGCAGCGCCTGCGCACGTTTCAAAAGTCTCTGTGCTGTCCACTGGGGGCGGAGGCCTCCTAACAGCTGCTGTGCGGCTTTGTAAACAAGTGGGGGACACACTTCTTTAACCTGGAGTCCTGCAGATGAAAAATATGTTTACCTCTCCAAGGGTTTGGTTGGAAATGCTTCAAAGATTTCTGCTTTTCCCAGAAAGCTGGAGCTGGCGATGTGCTTCATCTTGGAGAACAGCGCTCTCCTTGGGCGAGAAGAACGGTATTTTCCACTTGACAGTGAATAATTTTCCAAGCTGGGCAAGAAGATGGGACCAGATTACCTCAGAGGTAGATGAAATGCAGCTTAGCTCACGTGCGAAGTGATTGTGAAGAAAAGGGCCCCATCCGAGGAGGGGGCCGGCATGTGCAGTAGAGAGACACATTTCCAGGGCATGTTGTGATGACTGGATCGGTTCCAGGAAACACTGCCAAGGCCTGCCTCTGGGCAGCTGCAGCTGGGGGGGTCGTAATCATCCCCACCCCCACCCCGACGCGGCCTTGCCTGTGCCTGTGTGTACACACACATGCACCAGCCAAAAACATTAATTAGCATGTGCTTTTATGTATTAGAGCTTAAAAGCCATCAGGGCAGCTGCTGTCTAGAAGCCAAGGAACTAAATTCAAGTCACAGCTCTGTCATTGTGACATACGACCTCTGCCAGGTCATCTCACTCCTCTGAGCTTTGACTTCTTCATTCATAAATGAAGATGATAACATTTGAGCCCAGGGTTTTGATGAAGATCTAAATTAAAATGAGATGACACATGAGGAAGTCTTCCTGCAACCCTAACACCCTGCTTGTCAAGGTGTGGACCACAGGCCAACAGTGCTGACTGCCCCCAGGAACCTGTTAGAAACGTGGCTTCGCCCACCCTGCCTCAAACCCACTGAATTTTAACATGATCCCCAAGGAAATTAATATGCACTTTTAAGAGACTGCTCTAAAGCATTACAAAACAGACTTAGGAGCTAGTTATAAAGCTTAATAAAATCCAAAGCACACTGGGTTACCAAAATTCCAACATTCTCAGAGAGCAGCAGCACAGCCATGGGTCAGTTCTCTGGGACCCCTAGAGCAATATGAATAAGGCTTACCTCATACCAGCATGACAAACAGCATTCTTATCCAAGATGGTTGTAAAATAAAAAAAAAAAAAAAAAAAGTTTGCCCTGGGTTGAAAGACCCTATAACCCTATAGAATACTTGCTACCACTCCTCCTCTCCATGCTGGCCTCCCAGCCTGTCCTTAAACAGGCCAGGCAACTTCTGAGGCCCAGGTTTTCCCTGTTCTTCCCTCTGCCTGTGGTGCCCTTCCCCTCAGACCTCACTGGCTTCTCCTTGAAATCTTTGCTCACGTGTTACCTTGTCACTGGTGCTTCCCTAACACTTCCATTTAAAATTGCAATGCCCCCTTTTACTTGAATTTATTTTTCTCCACTGCCCTTATCACTTTCTAGCACCTTAAATACTGTACTTATTTATCATGTTTGATAATCTTGCCCTTTCCCACCCCAAAGTTGAATATAAGTTTATGAAGACAGGAAGTTTTGTCCACTTTGTTTGTTGCAAGATACCTAAAGTCCTGAAATAGTCCTCACACCCAACTGCTTGACATTCGTTGAATGAATGAATGAGTGAATATATACAGGGGAGTAACTTTGAACATAAACTGTATACTCAAATACATTTGGGCTTGTATAGATAGTTTAAAGTAGCTGTCTGCTTTTAGGCAATAACAGTTCTGGTACTGTGCCCAGTATATAAGAAATGTCTCTCTAGGTATTAGCTATCATTATTAAAAGTTCATTACAGTAATCACTTCTCGACCTTTTGGCTAAGATCAAGTGTAAAAGTTAATTACAGTAGAACCTCCACAGTTGTCCACCCCCCTATACTGACCACCTTCTGAAGTTGACCTAAATTTTACAGACCAGACATGTAGCACATGTAGGCCTAGTTCCTTATGTTGACCACCTCCATATTTTGACCAATTTGTTACAGTCCCTTAGATGGTCAATTTACAAAGGTTGTACCACATTATTATCATTGAATGTAAGTTTCATTCTCCTAAAAAATAATGAAAAAATATAATTTATTTTTTAAAATAATCGAACTTTTAAGGGATGTGCCATATGAACCAAAACAGGACTGAGGACTATGACTCATTTCTTAGTAGTCAATTATTTTTGCATCAATTAAAACCAAAAAATAAAAAGTAGCCTGCATAAACATTCTTCATTTAAAGAATAAAGCTCCCTATCTTATTTTTAAAGGAAAATCAGAAAATATTGGTTTCTGTTATATTTCCAAATAAAATATAACATCTGAGATTGGACAGGCAAAAACTTTAGCTAAACATCAAGGAGTCCTCCCACAGGATCATTAGACTACAGAATCTGCCACATGAGGAGACAGGTCTCCCAGCTGATGAATCACTTAAACACACTGGAAAAGGAACTAGACACTTTTTCATCCATGTTCACATATACTATGGAAATTTATAAAATAAATGGCGAGTTTCTGATGATGGTTATCCTAGGTACTTTTCTTAGAGGTGAGAACTAAATAATTATTAGACTGCATTTAATTTGATAGGTTTGACCATTCGGCTTAGAGCATCACTTATTTTTTGATGTCCATTAAAATAAGAAGAAACTTCCTCCGGAAGAGCTGCACCGGGACCCGCGATCAGCACCTCCCTGGACCTCTGGTTCTGCGCCAGAACCACAATCAGCACCCGCCTGGACCTACGTAAGAGCTGAATCTGCCTGACCCCAGTAAATGCTGTGCTGGGACATGCTATCCCGCCCGTGCCTCCCCACGCCCTGACCAGGAACTCCAGGAGCCAAGCAGCCCCGCATCCTCCCTCCTGTACCCTCCCTGCCTCCACCCTGGCTACTCATCTGGCCAGGAACTCTGGTAGCCGCTTGTTCTCTGGAGCCCTACCTGCCTCTGCATGGAGCCCTTCTGGCCAGGGAAGCCAGAGCCTGCTGGAGCCTTCCTTGGGCCCTCTGTGCCAAAGTCACTGGGTGCCAGGGATTCCCAGAACTGTGTGCACCACCCCCCGTCCTTTTGCTGGATCAGAGGTGTCACACTCCGGAGCTGCTCCCACAACCAGAACTTGAAGAGCTACACAGGGTCACACATTTCAAAGATCCAGCAACAATAGAGTGATACGCCCAGGGGTCTAATCTCAGAGAGACACCACCCCAACTCTGAGGACAGCCAGAGGCAACAGTGAAAAACCACAATGAAACAAAATCAAAGGAAAAATTCTGGCAATATGAATAATCAGAGTAGATCAATTCCCCTAAGGAACAATGGGGCAGACACAGCACAAGATCCCAAGCACAAACAAATAGCTGAGATGTCAGAAATCTAATTCAGAATCTCGATAGCAAATAAGATTAAATTAGAATTCCAAGCAGTAACCCAAAATATGTCTCAATATTCAATGAATTCAAGGACCAAATGACCAAAGATTTTTTTTATTTTTTTTATTGTTGGGGATTCATTGAGGGTACAATAAGCCAGGTTACACTGACTACATTTGTTAGGTAAAGTGCCTCATACAATCATGTCTTGCCACCAGAAGGTGTGGCACACACCAAGGCCCCGCCCCCTCCCTCCTTCCCTCTCTGCTTTTCCTCCCCCCCCATGAACTTAATTGTCATTAATTGTCCTCATACCTAAATTGAGTACATAGGATTCATGCTTCCCCATTCTTGTGATGCTTTACTAAGAATAATGTCTTCCACTTCCACCTGGGTTAATAGGAAGGATGTAAAGTCTCCATTTTTTTTTAATAGCTAAATAGTATTCCGTGGTATACATATACCACAGCTTGTCAATCCATTCCTGGGTTGGTGGGCATTTAGGCTGTTTCCACATTTTGGCAATTGTAAATTGAGCTGCAATAAACAGTCCAGTTCAGTGTCCTTCTAATAAAAGAATTTTTTTCCTTCTGGATAGATGCCCAGTAATGGGATTGCAGGATCAAATGAGCCTAGCTTGAGTGCTTTGAGGTTTCTCCATACTTCCTTCCAGAAAGGTTGTAATAGTTTACAGTCCCACCAGCAGTATAAAAGTGTTCCCTTCTCTCCACATCCACACCAGCATCTGCAGTTTTGAGATTTTGTGATGTGGGCCATTCTCACTGGGGTCAGATGATATCTCAGGGTATGACCAAAGATTTTGAGACATTGAGACAAGAAGCTGTAGCCCTCAAAGATCTGAGAAACACAGTAGAATCCCTCAGTAACAGAATGGAACAAGCAGAAGAAAGGATTTCTGACATTGAAGACAAAGCTTTTGAAGGCTCCCAAACTCTCAAAAAGAAAGAGAACTGGAGGGCAAAAACAGATCACTCTCTTAGGGAGCTCTGGGATGATTTGAAGAAAACCAATTTTTATCTTATAGGGAAGCGATGAAGTGGCTTCACAAGACACAGAGTCTCTTCTCCATGAGATTATGAAAGAGAACTTTCCAGACATGCCAAGAGATTCTGAATTTCAGATAGCTGACAGTTTCAGAACTCCGGAATGACTCAACCCGAATAAGACATCCCCCAGACACATCATAATCAGTTTCACTAAAATTAATATGAAGGAGAAAATTCTGAAAGCAGCCAGACGAAAGAAAACCATTATATACAAGGGGAAGAATATTAGAATAACTGCAAATCTCCCTGCTAAAACCTTTCAAGCTAGAAGAGGATGGTCATCTACTTTTAATCTCCTAAAACAAAATAACTTTCAACCCAGGTTCCTGTACCCAGCTAAACTGAGTTTCATTTATGATGGAGAAATTAAATACTTTAATGACATTCACATGTTGAAGAAATTTGCCACAACTAAACCAGCTCTCCAGGATATTCTCAGAACTATCCTCTATAAAGACCAGCATAATCCTCCACCACTAAAGTAAACACATCCAGAAAATTTTTATCAAATTCCAACTTCCACAGTCGCAAAAGGATTAAAAATGTCCACCAGACTCTTGAAAGGCTTATCATTATTCTCAATTAATATGAATGGTTTAAATTGTCCTCTAAAGATGCACAGGTTGGCTGACTGAATACAAAAACTCAAGCCAGCTATCTGCTGCATACAAAAATCTCATATTGCATTAAAAGACAAATAAAGACTTAAAATGAAGGGATTGTCATCTATACTCCAGGCAAATGGAAAGCAGAAAAAAGTAGGCATTGCAATCCTATTTGCAGATGCAATACACTTTAAACCAACCAAAATAAGGAAGGATAAGGATGGACACTTAATATTTGTTAAAGTTAATACTCAATATGATGAGATTTCAATTATTAATATTTATGCGCCCAACCAGAATGCACCTCGTTTTATAAGAGAAACTCTAACAGACATGAGCAAGTTGATTTCCTCCAATTCCATAGTACTTGGAGATTTTAACACCCCTTTAGCAATGCTGGATAGATCCTTTATAAAGAAGCTAAGCAAAGAAATCTTAGATTTAAACGTAACCATTCAACATGGGGACTTAACAGACATCTACAGAACATTTTATCCAAAAAAAACTGAATACACATTCTTCTCAGCAGCCCACGGAACATACTCCAAAATCGACCACATCCTAAGTCACAAATCTAACCTCAGCAAATTTAAAAAAATAGAAATTCTTCCTTGCATCTTCTCAGACCATCATGGAATAAAAGTTGAACTCAATAACAACAGAAATCTGCAAACCCATACAAGAACATGAAAGCTAAATAACCTTATGGTGAAGGATAGATGGGTTATAGATGAGATTAAGAAGGAAATCACCAAATTTTTGGAACAAAACAACAATGAAGACACAAATTATCAGAACCTCTAGGATACTGCAAAGTCCTAAGAGGGAAATTTATAGCACTGCAAGCCTTCCTCAAGAAAACAGAAAGAAAGAAAGTTAATAACTTAATGGGACATCTCAAACAACTGGAGAAGGAAGAACACTCCAACCCCAACCCAAGCAGAAGAAAAGAAATAACCAAACTCAGAGCAAAATTAAATGAAATTGAAATCAAAAGAATTATAAAACAGATAAATAAATCCAAAAGTTGGTTTTTTGAAAAGGTCAATAAAATAGATAAACCTTTGGCCAAACTAATCAGAAAAAAAGAGTGAAATCTCTAATTGCATCAATAAGAAATAGTAAAGATAAAATAACAACAGACCCTCAGAAATTCAAAAAATCCTTAATGAATATTACAAGAAACTTTACGCTCAGAAATACGAAAATCTAAAAGAAATAGACCAATACCTGGAAGTATGCCACCTACCAAGACTTAGCAAGAACGAAGTAGAAATGTAGAACAGACCTATATCAAGTTCTGAAACAGCATCGACTATACAAAATCTTCCTAAAAAGAAAAGCCCAGGACAAGATGGCTTTACACCAAAATTCTACCAAATCTTTAAAGAAGAACTAGTACCTATATTACTAAACCTCTTCCAAAATATAGAAAAAGAAGAAAGACTACCCAACACATTCTACAAAGCAAACATCATCTTGATCTCTAAACCAGAAAAAGACCCAACAAGAAAAGAAAAATATAGACCAATATCACTAATGAATATTGATGCTAAAATACTCAATAAGATCCTAACAAATAGAATCATACAACACATAAAAAAATTATACACCATGACCAAGTGAGATTTATCCCAGTCTCTCAGGGATGGTTCAATATACATAAATCTATAAATGTAATTCAGCACATAAACAAACCAAAAAATAAAGACCGTATGATTCTCTTCATTGATACAAAAAAAGCTTTTGATAATATCCAGCATTCCTTCGTGATAAGAACACTTAAGAAAATTGGTATAGAAGGGACATTTCTTAAACTAATAGAGGCCATCTATAGCAAACCCTAAAGCAAG
>CAUYPK010111291.1:0-32966 GCA_963574355.1 Loris lydekkerianus | reverse complement strand
AGTTGGGTTATAGCTTTCATATGGAAGTATGGGTGCTTATAAATTGGTTTCATAGTAGGGCTGAGTACATTGGATACTTTTTCTTCCATTCTTGGGATACTTTGCTAAGAAGAATATGTTCCAGCTCCATCCATGTAAACATGAAAGAGGTAAAGTCTCCATCTTTCTTTAAGGCTGCGTAATATTCCATGGCACATATATACCACAGTTTATTAATCCATTCATGGCTTGATGGGCACTTGGGCTTCTTCCATGACTTAGCAATTATGAATTTTGCTGCAATAAACATTCTGGTGTAAATATCCTTTATATAAAGTAATTTTTGGTCTTCTGGATATATATGTAGTAGAGGAATCGAAGGATCGAATGGCAGGTCTATTTTGAGATCCCCAAGTGCTCTCCAAACATCTTTCCAAAAGAAATGTATTTGTTTGCATTCCCACCAGCAGTGCAGAAGTGTTCCCTTTTCTCCTCACCCATGCCATCATCTATGGTTTTGGGATTTTGTGATGTGGGCTAATCTTACTTGTGGGCAGAATTGTTTATGAAATTCTTCAATTATTTTCTTTAACTGTTCATAGGATCAGTAGCGGTTATTTCTCTTTCATTTTTGTTAATAGCAGTGAGCCTTTTTTCTCTTTTTTTGGTTAGGCTCACTAGAATTTTATCAACTTTATTGATCTTTTCAAATAACCATCTTTTGATTTTATTAATTTTCTCTCTTAATTTCTTTTTCTTCCATTTTTTAAAATTAAATCATTTGTACATAGATCATAAACACATTTATGCCATTATGGGATTCATGTTCTCATTATTTGTACAAATTGGAGTGCTTACATCCTACTAATCAACATAGCCTCATTTACCCAATTTCAGCATTAGAAGATTTGTGTTCTACACCTGATAGATCCAACTTGTACTTGCAATATACTCCATAGGTGTGGTCCTCCTACTAACCCTCTCTCTATCAACCTCCCCACCTTCCTCTCTCCCTCCTCTTCCCTCCTTCATCCTAGGCTAAGTTGTATTTCATTTTTCATATGCAAGTGTGAGTGATTATCATAGTTGTGTTTCATTTTTCATATGCAAGTGTGGAGTTCCAGTTCCATCCATGTAAACATAAAAGAGGTAAAGTCTCCATTTTTTAATGCTGCATAGTATCCCATGGTATACATATACCACAATTTATTAATCCATTCATGGGTCAATGAGCACTTGGGCTTCTTCCATGACTTGGAAATTATGAATTGAGCTGCAATGAACAATCTGGTGCAAATATCTTTATTGCCAAATGATTTTTGGTCCTTTGTATATACACCTGGAAGAGGAATTGTAGGATCAAATGGCAGGTCTACATTTAGTTCCCTGAGTGATCTCCAAAGAATGTACTAGCTTACATTCCCACCAGCAGTGCAGAAGTGTTCCCTTTCCTCCACATCCATGCCAACATCTGTAGTTTTGGGATTTTGTGATGTGGGCTACTCTTACCAGAGTTAGATGGTATCTCAGAGTGGTTTTGGTTTGCATTTCTCTGATTATTAAAGATGATGAACATTTTTCATGTGTCTGTAGACCATGCTCCTGTCTTTGTCAGAGAAGCTTCTGTTCATGTCTCTTGCCCACAATGAAATGGGATCACTTGTTTTTTTCTTAGAAATAAGTTTGAGCTCTCTGTGGATTCTGGTTATTAGACCTTTGTCAGAAATACAACTTGCAAAAATCCTCTCCCATTCTGGGGGCTATTTGCTTTACTTAGTGTGTTCTTGGCAGTGCAGAAACTTTTTTAATTTGATCAGATCCCAGTAATGTATTTTTGATGTTGCTTCAATTGCCTGGGGTGTCCTCCTCATAAAGTATTCTTCCAGGCCAATTTTTTGAAGTGTTTCCCCTATACTCTCTCTCTAAGAATTTTTATGGTTTCATGTCTTAAGTTTAAGTCCTTTAACCAGTGAGAGTCAATTTTTGTTAGAGGAGAAAGGTGTGGGTCCAGTTTCAGTCTTCTACAGGTCACCAGCCAATTCACCCAGCACCATTTGTTGAATAGGGAATCAATGATGATAAGGGTCTGGATACATCTCTTGGTCTTCAATTCTGTTCCATACATCTACCTCTCTATTTTTGTGCCAGTACCATGCTGTTTAGATCACTATTGATTTATAGTATAGTCTGAAGTCTGGAAGCGTGATTCCTCCTGATATTGTCTGAGTAATGTCTTGGATATTCAAGTTTTTTTCTGTTTCCATATAAAATGAAGTACTAATTTTTCCAGGTCTTTAAAGTATGACAGAGGTGCTTTAATAGGGATCACATTAAATCTGTAGATTGCTTTAGGTAGTATAGACATTTTAACAATGTTGGTTCTTCCCAGCCATGAGCATGGTATGTTTTTCCATTTGTTAACATCTTCAGCTATTTCTTTTCTCAGAGTTTCATAGTTCTCTTTATAGAGATCTTTCACATCTTTAGTTATATACACTCCCAGATATTTCATCTTCTTCGGCACTATTGTAAAGGGAATAGAGTCCTTGATTGTTTTTTTCCCCTTGACTATTGTTCATGTATATATAAAGGTTACAGATTTGTGAGTGTTAATTTTGTATCCTGAGATGTTGCTATATTCTTTCATCACTTCTAGAAGTTTTGTAGTTGATTCCCTGGTGTTTTCCAGATATACAATCATATCATCTAAGAAGAGCGAAAGTTTGATCTCCTCTGGTCCTATTTGGATGCCCTTGATTACCTTCTCTTGCCTGATTGCGGTGGCTAAGACTTCCATTACAATGTTAAAAAGCAGTGGAGATGGTGGGCATCCTTGCCTGGTTCCTGATCTGAGTGGAAATGATTTCAATTTTGCTGCATTCAATATGATATTGGCTGTGGGTTTGCTGTAGATGGCCTCTATCAGTTTAAGAAATGTTCCTTCTATACCTATTTTCTTAAGTGTTCTGATCAAGAAAGGATGCTGGATATTATCAAAAGCTTTTTCTGCATCAATTGAGAAAATCATATATATATTTTTTTGTTTTGTTTTGTTTTTTGTTTGTTTGTTTTGGCCAGGGCCAGGTTTGAACCTGCCCCTCCAGTATATGGGGCCGGCGCCCTACTCCTTTGAGCCACAGGCACCGCCAGTCTTTGTTTTTTAATTTGTTTATGTGATGTATTCTATTTACAGATTTACATATATTGAACCACCCTTGGGCCCCTGGGATGAAACCCACCTGGTCGTGATGTATAATTTGTTTGATGTGTTGTTGGATTCTGTTTGCTAGGATCTTATTGAAAATTTTTGCATCAATATTCATTAGAGATATTGGTCTATAATTTTATTTTCTTGTTGGGTCTTTTTCTGGTTTGGGTATCAGGGTGATATTTGCTTCATATAATGTGTTGGGACATATTCCTTCTTTTTTTATGTTTTGGAAAAGGTTAAGTAATATAGGTACTAGTTCCTCTCTAAAGGTTTGGTAGAATTCTGATGTGAAGCCATCTGGTCCCGGGCTTTTCTTTTGGGGGAGATTTCTTATAGTTAATGCTGTTTCAGAACTTATTATAGACAGGTTCAACATTTTCACTTCTTTCTGGCTAAGTCTAGGAGGGTGGCATGTTTTTAAGTATTGATCTATTTCCTTCAGATTTTCTTTATTTTTTATTTTTTTATTGTTGGTGATTCATTGAGGGTACAATAAGCCAGGTTACACTGATTCCTTCAGATTTTCATACTTCTGAGAGTAGAGTTTCATGTAATACTCATTAAGGATTTGTTGAATTTCTGAGGAGTCTGTTTCTTGTTTCTGATTGATGAAATTAGGGATTTTACTCTTTTTTTTCCTGGTTAAGTTAGCCAAAGGTTTATCTATTTTATTGATCCTTTCAAAAAACCAACTCTTTGATTGGTTGGTCTGTTATATGATTCTTTTGTTTTTAATTTCATTTAATTCTGCTCTAATTTTAGTTATTTCTTTTCTTCTGCTGGGTTTAGGGTTGGAATGTTCTTCCTTTTCCAATTGCTTGAGATGTCCCATTAAGTTGTCGACTTCCTCTATTTACATTCTTTTGAGGAAGGCTTGCAATGCTATAAATTTTCCTCTTAGGACTGCCTTTGCAGTATCCCAGAGATTCTAATAGTTCATGTCTTCATTATTGTTTTGTTCCAAAAATTTGGTGATTTTTCTTCTTAATCTCATCTATGACCCAGCTATCATTTAGCATAAGGTTATTTAACTTCCATGTTTTTGTATGTGTATGCAGATTCCTGTTGTTACTGAATTCAACTTTCATTCCATGATGGTCCAAGAAAATACAAGGAATGATTTCTGTTCTTTTAAATTTACTGAGGTTAGATTTGTGACCTAAGATGTGATCAATTTTGGAGGATGATCCATGGGCTGATGAGAAGAATGTGTATTCAGTTTTGTTAGGATGAAATGATCTGTAGATGTCTGTTAGATGCAAATGTTGAATGGTTAAGTTTAAGTCTAAAATTTTTTTGCTTACCTTCTATTTGGAGGTTCTATCCAACACTGCCAAAAGAGTGTTAAAATCTCTGACAATTATGTGCTGGAGGAAATCAAGTTGCTCATGTATGTTAAGAGTCTCTCTTATAAATTGAGACACATTCTGGTTGGGTGCATAAATGTTGATAATTGAAATCTCATTATGTTGAGTGTTGCCCTAACAAATATGAAGTGACCATTCTTATCTTTCCTTACTTTTGTTGGTCTAAAGCCTATTGTATCTGTGAATAAAATTGTAACACCTGCTTTTTTCTGATTTACATTTGTCTGAATTATAGATGACCTTCTCTTCACCCTGAGTCTATGTTTATCTTTTAAGGTAAGGGGAGATTCTTGAATGCAGCAGATGTCTGGCCTGAGTTTTTGTATCCAGTCAGCCAACCTGTGCCTCTCTAGAGGGCAATTTAAGCCATTCATGTTACTTGAGAGTATCGATAAGCCAGATAGCATTTTGGGTATCGAGTTTTTGAATGTCCAGTGGACATTTTTAATCCTTTTGCCACTGTGGAAGTTGGAGTTTGATCAAAAGTTTCTGAGTGAGTTTACTTTGGTGGTGGAGGATTGTGCTCTTCACTATGGAGGGTAGGTCTGAAAATATCCTGGAGAGCTGGTTTAGTTATGGCAAATTTCTTCAACATGTGAATGTCATTAAAGTATTTAATTTCTCCATCATAGATGAAACTCAGTTTAGCTAGATACAGGATCCTGGGTTGAAATTTATTTTGTTTTAAGGAGATTAAAGGTCAATGACCACCCTCTTTTAGCTTGAAAGATTTCAGCAGAGAGATCTGCAGTTATTCTAATATTCTTCCCCTTGTAGGTTTGGTTTCCTTATGTCTTTCTGCTTGCAGAATTTTCTCCTTCATATTAACTTTGGTGAAGCTAATTATAATGTGTCTATGAGAATTTTTATTTGGGTTGATTTGTGCCAGTGTTCTGAAATTGTCTGCTATCTGAATTTCAGAATCTCTTGGTATGTCTTGAAAATTCTCTTTGTTTATTTCATGAAGTAAAGCATCTGTATTCTTTGCAGCTACCTCTTCCACTTCAGTTATTCCTATAAGGCGAATATTAGATCTCTTCAAATTATCCCTGAGCTCTCTGAGAGAATGATCCATTTTTGTTCTCCATTTTTTTTCCTCTTTGAGCATTTGGGAGCATTCAAAAGCTTTGTCTTCAATGTCAGAGATCCTTTCTTCTGCCTGCTCCATTCTGTTACTGAGGGATTCTACTGTATTTCTCAGATCTTTGAGGGCTGCAAGTTCTTGCCTCAATGTGTCAAAATCTTTGGTGATTTTGTCTTTGAATTCATTTAATTCTTGAGACATCTTTTGAATTACTCCTTAAAATTCTAATTCCATATTTACCTCAATTCTGTTGATCTTATTTGCTATCAAAATTCTGAACTCGATTTCTGACATCTCAGCCATTTGTTTATGAATGGGATCTTGTGCTGTGTCTGCCATATTGTTCCTTGGGGAGTTGATCTACTCTGATTATTCATGTTGCCAGAGTTTTTCCACTGATTCCACCTCATGATTGTTTTTCACCATTGGCTAGATGGGCAGGTAAGGTGAAATTGGATTGGGAGTTCCTGGAGTTGTGGTTTACCAGCCCTTTGTCAATAATCTGCAACTGATGACTGTAGCTTTTTCCCCTATACCTTTGCAAAGGACCCATACAGTACTACAGTTTGAGGCTGAAGAAACCTGCTTGGTGGTGGGAGTAGGTGTCTCTGTCTTGTATACAGCTGGTTCTTGTCCAATCCTAGTGGATCAGTGACTCTTGTGAAGTCTTAGCTGTGGAGAAATAAAGCAACTAAGACCCCCCCACCCCCCATGGACAACAAATGGGTGAGGAAAAGCAACCCTTCCCATTACCACACAACCAGTGTACCACCCCAGAGGGTTCTTGGGTGATTGGCCCAGGTTAGGAGTTCCAAGCCAATTGACCCAGTCAGTACAAACTCTCTAGTGGGAGAGTTCAAAAGGTCTCCAGCAACTAGATGGTGGAGGTCTACTGGCTGCTCAAATTTGGCTCACTCCAGTGCTCTGTGAAGTCAGAAAGGCCTGCCTGATAGCAGAGTTGGACCAGGGGGCTGGGTCTCTTTCTCCATTTTGCTCCTCTTTCATGCCTAATCACTGGTGACCCCACAGGGCTGAGGTCCTACTCCCTCCAATAAGCATATGTGCCCAGGCTTTGCACCTGTCAGAGTCAAAGGCAGGTCAATGCCCCTGTGCCTGGCCACTACCCTCTCCTACCAGCCAGCTGGGACAGCTGAGGCCTGACTGCCTTGGGTACTCAATGGCCACTGGTGAGTGTTCCACTTGGACTCAGTCTAATCCTGAGGGTAACAAGTCAGCAAATGCTTTCTTCCCTCAGCCACCATGTCTTTGCCCCTGTCACTCTGGAGCACTCGTATCCCTATAGAGCAAGTTCTGGTTTCCTCTGGCAGTCCTCAGAGTTGGAGAGGTATCACTCCAAGATTAGACCCAAGCAGGGTCACTCTATTGTTGCTGGATCTTTGTGGGAAGTGATCCTGCACAGCTCCCAGGTGACTGCCACAGCCAGGGAGTTCTGGCCGTAGGAGCAGCTCCAGGAGTGTGGGCCACACAGATCCAGCAGCAGGGTGGGGGATGCTGCACATGGTTCTGGCAGTGGCTGGCACCAGGTGACTTCGGCAAGGAGAGTGCCTGGCTCATGACTTTGGCCGGGCAGGGCACAGCTGGAGGCAGGGCCAGTGTGGGGGACAGGGCACGAAATGCGTGGTTCTAGCAGTCTCTGGCTGAGTGGGGGGTGGGGCACTTGGTCCAGCAAGGCAAGGGGCACTGCTCATGAGCCTCCTCCCACAGTCTCTGCAGGGGTTTGTCAAGCAGCAGGGGAAGGGTGGACTGGAAATTCAGAATGGCAGGGAAAACATTAGTTCAATTTTTCTGCCTGGCAAGAGAGTGCTCACAACAGGGTCCTTCTGGGGAAGTAGACCCCACTTCCTACCACTCTCACCCACGAGGTGAGACAAGAGGTCCTTAGTTCACTGCTGGCCTGTACAAAACCTACAGGAGCAAGTGAAGACAAAAAGAAAAAACAAACAAAAAAACCCACAACTTTCTTGGGGGAGGGAATGGACACTTTTCCTTTGGGATGAATTTTGTACCTGAAGTTTGCTTTCTTAGAGTTGCAGCTTGCCTCAGCAGAGGTGACCTGCAGTTATCACTCTTCTCTCTCGGCTCTGCTCCCAGTCTTCAGCCTAATTGGGTACTTTCTGGACATTATCCTTCCTTCTGGACAGGATCTTCTGTAGGAGGCTGGCTCCAGTCGGCCATCTTGCCCTTCCTCTCTCTCTTAATTTCTTACTTTCGATGTTATGATGTAGGAGGATAGGTTGCTAATTTTAGATTTTTCTTATATATGCATTCAATTAGTGTTGTTTTAGTCTAAACAATGTTTTCACTGTATCCCATACATTTTGACAGGTTGTATTTTCATTTTCATTTAGTTCAAAATGTTTTAAAATTTCTCTTTAGACTATTTCTTTGAACTATTATTCGGAAGTTTGTTGTTTAATATCCAAGTATTTTAGAAATTTTCAAATTATCTTTCTATTATTGATTTCTAGTTTAAATCTATTGTGGTTTGGGAGCATCCTTTGTGAGTTTATAATCTTTTAAATTTATTAAGATGTGGTCTATCTTGGGAATAGTCTGTGTGAACTTGAGGTAATTGAAGTGTTCTATAAATATCAACTAGATTCAGTTTATTGATGGTGCTTTTTAGTTCAATTATATCCTTCCTGATTTTCTGTTTTCTGGATCTGTCAATTAAGGAACAAGTGTCAAAGTCACCAATATAATAGTGAATTTTTCTACTTTTGAAGCTCTGTCAGTTTTTGCTTGACTATTTTAATACTTCATTGTTAGGTACATACAAGTTAGAAGTTGTTATGTCTTCTTGGAAAACTGACCCCTTTATCATTGTATAATTAATTTTTATCTTATACTTCATAATTTTGCTTATTCTGAAGTTGGTTTTGTTAGAAATTAAAGCTACCCTAGTTTTTTTATGATTAGTGTTAGCATTGTAAATCTTTCATTATGTCTTTACTTTTAGTCTGTCTCTTTATATTTAAAGTACATTTTTATAAATGACATATGATTGTCTCTTGTTTTGGGGTTGGTGACAGGATTTCACTTTGTTGCCCTCAGTACTATGCTATTCTGTCCTAGCTCACAGCAACCTCAAACTCCTGGACTTAAGCAATTCTCTTGCCTCAGCCTCCCAAGTAGCTGGGACTACAGGTGCCCACTATGGGACCCAGCTGTTTTTAGAGATGGAGTCTCACTCTTGCTCAGGCTGATCTTAAACTCCTGAGCTCAAGCAACGTACCCACCTCAGCCTCCAAGAGTGCTAGGATTATAGGCATGAGCCACCTTACCTGGCAGTTGCATCTTCTTTTTATCCACTTGGATAGCCTCTACCTTCTAATTGATGTATTAGTCTAGTCATATTTGAAGTGTTTATTTATGTAGTTTGATTACTATCTACCATGTAACTTTTTTTCTATTAATTGTACTCGTACTTTGTTTCTTTTTAATCTTCTTTTCCTGCCTTCTCTGGTTTTAATTGAGCAGTTTATATTATTCCATTTTCTCTTCTGTCTTAGAATATCAATTGTACTTCAAAAAAAACATTTTTATGGTTTCCCTAAAGTTTGCAATATATATTTACAACTAATATTAGTCAAATAATACTACACTACTTCAGGGTAATCCAAGTAGCATAGCAAAATGTTCCCAATTCCTCTCTTTCATTCTTTCATATAAAGACATTTCATTCACTATCATTCACTGTCATTCATGTCACTTATCTCAAAGGGGTGGCCTTGCAAAAATGACAGAAAAACATTTAATCCTGCAATTTCCCAGTAACAGTTAAAGATTAATCCTGTAAGTTCTCTTGCTAACAGGGAACCTACACAACATGAGTTCTATTTTGCACAACTTCTAAAAAGGACTGAACAGACAGAAAGAAGGTGTAAATATTTCTCTTTTAAAATTGTTTTTGGGAATCTGCTTTCTCAGGAATCTTGAGTAAACAGCTGGAGAGGGAGCCACAAGCTTCAGCTATATTTCAAGGGCAGAGTTACACCTTTCATGATAATCCCAATAATCTAGTCTCCAAAGAAAAGGTGGGGGAGCTAGCTCATGGACCTTGATATCCCACCCAGCTTCAGTGTTAGTTATCTACTACCTGCTACCAAGAAGAAGGAGGAGTGCAGCAGTTTCTCTACTGTACCCTATCAATTTACAACCCCCTTTAAAATCCTGTAGCTACTCTGCCTCAGTACTGGTTTTTCCCTTCTCTTTCTTTGGGATGCCATACGGTCACTGCTCCCTTTTCTCCCTCTCTTTTCCTACTTTCTTTTACTCTATCACTCCCTCTATCCTTCTAAGAAGATAAAACAAATTTTATACTTTTATTTCCTAATCTTTGGAGAAATCTTTTTTCAACCTTTATGCACTAGTTATGTACTAGCTCACACCCTAACATTAACCATATGCTGGCTCTCCCACTCCCAACCCCAACAACTATTAATACTAATCTTAGAACTTAAAAAAAAAAAAAGTTATTCACAGGAGTAAGAACCTCCTAGAGCTGTCATCAAGTGCATACTTTAGGGCATGAAGAAAGCATAAAAGCAACTCTTTTTGTATGGATCCCAGTTAATGTAAAACACTATGGATCTCAACTTCATGTTTTATATCATTTAGGGGAAAAACAAACAAACAAACAGTAAACAATTAGCAAACAAAATAAAATAAATTAAGAATAAATTTAGAAAAAGTAAAGAAAAATAGATGAAATAGTAAGAAAAGAAAAAGTTAAGTTGTAAGGCAAATTACACATCCCTTTCTTTGAAATATTCAGGTAAAAAGAAGTGGACAAGTACTCTGTGCAAAGGAAGCAGCTAGAATGACTTCTCTCAGTAGAATCTTATAATCATAGAGTTGGATGAATTTTGGAGATGACCTAACGACTTATGCAGGAGTGAGCCAATCCTAGTCCACTAGCCATATCTAGCAGATCACCTGGTTTTGTATGACCATGGGCTAAAAATGATTTTTATATTTGTAAATGGGGAAAACTGAAAGTATTCCTTGAAACATGATCATCATTATGAAATTAAAATTTCACTGTCGGCAAATAAATGTATTCTCTGTCCACAAACAAATATATGTGCTTTTACACTACAATGGCAGAGCTGAGTAGCCATGGCAGAGATTGTATACGACATACACTACAATGGCAGAGCTGAGTAGCCATGGCAGAGATTGTATACGACACTCATTACTTTATGCTGCTACTTGGCAGCTACAGTTGCAGTGCCAGAGCTATAATTCAACAGCATTTCAAATGTCATTTTATAGCATTTTCCTCCTTTCCTCCTTCCCTTTCCTTTCTTCCTTCTCTCTTTCCTTCATTCATATATTTGTTTGTGGACATATATTTATTTGTGAATAGTGAAATCTTCTTCTCTCGTTCTTTACTTCTTATTAATTATAACAGCAAATATCCACCAGTCAAAATGTGAAAGGAAAAGTGAACTTTGACTACCCTACTTTTAAAGGACAGTGGAGTGTGCATTATTTTGTTACATTAATAGAATTAGACGGCAAAGCATTTTGCTTACTATGCAATGACACTATAGTTGTGCTAAAAGACTATATACTAATATAACCACACTAAAAAATCATCAAAATATTCCTAGCTTATAGGAAATCAATGATAAGAAAATTTAAAACAGAATTTCTTCACAAAAGTAAAAATTGAAAACAAACTTGCAACCAAAGAAAATTTCTGAGTGGCTCATCTGTTAGCCAAACAAGGAAAGCTGTTTACCAATGGCAAATTAATTAAATTGTGATTGATTACAGTGACCAAACAAATAGGCCCTGAGAAACAAACTTGTTTGAGACTTATAGCCTTTCAGTGAGAATAATGGCTAAGAGTTGAAGACATCAGGAACAATAGCAATAGTCAATTAAAAAACAAGACAAATGGTTTGGAGTGGTTTTCCGTAGTTCTTGATGAGCTCATAGTTATTACTGAGACTCCTCAGTTATTTATTAAGGAGTCAATACAATTTGGAAGAAGCTTCTATAAATAATACCCATGTGCTAGCTGCTACAGTTCACACCTGTAATCTCAGCATTTTGGGAGGTCTGGAGAGGAGGATTGGTTGAGGCCATGAGTTTGAGATCAGCCTGGGCAACACAGGAAGACCCTATTTTTACAAAATTAAAAACAACAAAAATGAATCAGGTGTGGTGGTGTGCACCTATATTCCCAGCTACTAGGGAGGCTGAGGTAGAAGAATCACTTGAGGCCAGAAGTCTGAGGATGTAGTGAGCTGTGATCACACCACTGCACCCCAGCCTGGGCAACCAGAGGGAGACCCTGTCTCTAGAAATAGATAGATGATAGATAGACATATAAGTAGATAGATAGATAGATAGATAGACAGATAAAGTAGTCTGCATGGAGTAATTAGAGGTGAAAATATTTTCAAAGAATTTGAGAAAATACTAATTCTGTACAACCCAAGATGAAATCTACTATGATATATCACACCCGATGGCAGTAAAAATATGTGTGAATATGTAAATTGCTTATTTGAATCAATTTACAGAACTTGAGAATATAAATGTGAAGCATTTAAAGCTGTGATTATTTATTTTGTTATTCATTAGTAGCCTCTTTGCAGAAAATATTTGATTCTGTCATTGATCTAATTGTTCCAACAGTGGACTCACTCAGTCTTATAGATATAAACATAGTCTATGAATTTTTGTCAGAAAGAAAAGCTGAATATCCTGGCTCGGTTCCTGTCGCTCAAGCAGCTAAGGTGCCAGCCACATACACCTGAGCTGGCGGGTTCGAATCCAGCCCGGGCCACCAAACAACAATGATGGCTGCAACCAAAAAATAGCCAGGCGTTGTGGTGGGTGCCTGTGGTCCCACCTACTTGGGAGGTGGAGACAGGAGAGTTGCTTCAGCCCAGGAGTTGGAGGTTGCTGAGAGCTATGATGCTATGTCACTCTACCCAGGGCAACAGCTTGAGGCTCTGTCAAAAAAAAAAAAAAAAGCTGAATATCCTGACTTTGTATACCACATTGCAACTTAGTTGTTCATCTGTGGTCAAGTTTTATTGTGTTTTTTTTTGAGCTCAGATTGGAGACTGAAATTTTTTCAAATGAGAAAAACTTTCCCTCAGCCACTGCTACAGAATATTGAATGGCTTTGGAACTTAGTTTCTCCTGCAGACTTGATACTATGTCTTAATTAATTCCACCTAAATGTACAAGGTAGAACAGTGCTCATATGAGAAATTTATACTGCTGTAAATTCATTTCAACAATAATTAACATCATTTGAACATCAAGCTTCCTATACACTTCCAGCACTATCAAAAAATAAAATAAGAAGTAAGATATCCACACAATTTTTCTTGCAAATTTGAAGTAGTTCAAACTTCAGCCTCAACAATGTTTCCTGGATGTCAGTGCAAAGGTAAAGAAAATTTACATATTTCAAAATCCATTTAATAATTAAATAATTGAGGAGTTTCCACCTAACTTTGAACTGGAAGCTATGAACCTGCAATGTAATAATATGCTAAAAAACAAATATCAAGAGAAGAATTTAATAGCACTCCATAAATGCCTTTCAAGCGATCAATATGCTCAATTAATCAAATGCTCATGAATTAATATTAGTATTCATTAACACTTACATGTGTAAAATGACATTTTCCAAGACCAAGTACTCATTCATTTTTGAGTTAAAATACTCAATGAGATAAAATCTCATTACAGATCAGTATTAACAGACAAACATTAGCAATCAATCAATGCTGATAATAAGCCAATCACATTTGAACACATTTGAAGTGAAATGTTATAATCCCCAAACTCCATTCTCATTATTAGACCTATATTCCAAAAAACAATAGTACTCCACTATTTTTTATATTTTGATTTTTTTCAGAAAAAAATGTGAAAACTTGTTTTCTTTCTTGTTCTGTAAGTACTTATATAATTAGTTGCCTCTTGGTCTGCAAAGCCTAAAATATTTTACTGCCTATTCCATTATAGAAACTGCTCGTCAATCCCTGTTCTAGAACACTCTTGATTTTTCTTTATGCTGGAAGACAGTTTGAAATCTTCAACTGGAGAAGCTGCAGGAACAAAACCAAAATCTATAAAGATCCTTTTATATTATAAATAGAATGAAAAAAGATTCTAGGGATTGGTCAGCTGATATGCCAGGCAAACTGTCACTATGAAAAACTTGGAACATAAACAAAACAGGGTGCCTCTTTTCCAACACAACTGTGTTAGTTTCCTAGAGCTGCTATAACAAAATACCACAAACTCTCCCACAGTTCCAGAAGCTAGAAGTCCAAAATCAAGGTGTCAGCAGATCCATACTTTCTCTGAAACTTCTAGAAAAGGATCCTTCCTTGGTTTTCTGGCTTGTGTTGTTTGAAACAATCCTCTGCATTCCTTGGCTTACAGCTGTTCATTCCAATCTCTACCTCCATTGTCACAAGGCCCTATTCTCTGAGTGTTTTGTGTCTCTGTGTCTGAATCTCCTCTTATAAGAATGTAAGTTATACTGGCTTTAGGGTCTAAATGCAGTTTGACCTTATCTTCATTTACCTAATATATCTGTAAAAACCATTTCCAAAAAAATGCACATTCTGAGTTTCTGGCTGGACATAAATGGGGGGCAGCCTTCAACTCACTGCCTTCTAGCAGTGAAAGGGGGAAGTGATCAAAACCGCACTCAACTGGAAAGCTTCAGTGTACACGGTAGACAGAATAAGGCCTCCCCCAAGATAATTCCTGAAATCTGTGAACATGGAGACTTCCAGGGCAAAAAGGGAGTTTGCTGACATGATTAAATTAAGAATTTTTATTACATTGAAGAACATTCTCCTTAGTAGAGTATCACAAGAATGAAAAAGCAAGTATACAATGTACTCAATATTAATATGAAACTAGTAGTTGAACATCTACACACTCACACGGGAGAGAGAAAAACACAATTAGACTCAAGTGGAGGAGAGAGGGGGTAGGAGGAATAGGGGAGGGGACAGGGAGGAGGATTGGTGTGCTCTCATCTAAGGAGCATGATGTAAGAATATATGGCACACCTCCTAGGTGAAGGGCTCAACTACAACTTGGACTTTACCTAACAAATGCAAACAATGTAGCCTAATTGTTCATACCCTCATATTAATCTGAAATTTAAAAATATTTAGTTATTTAAAAATGTCAAATAAGATGTCATTAAGCAGAAAAAAACGTTTTGAATGAAAGGGTTATCCTGGATTATCCTGTGTGCCCAGTATAATCACAAGGGGCCTCAGGAGAGGGAAGCAGGAGAGTCAAAGGTAGAAGAATGCAATGGGACTATGGTGCTGGCAGTGGCAGCAGAAGTTAGAATGGGGATCTTTGGAGATGGAAAAAGCTCTCCCTCAGAGCTTCCATAGGGAATGCAGCCCTGGTGATCGACCTTGATTTGAGCTTCGTAGGGGTCATTTCAGATTTCCGGCCCCCCCCCCGCCCCCCCCAATATAAGACAACACATTTGTGTTGTTTAAAAATTTAAGTTTGTGGCAACTTGCTATGGCAGCGCTAGGAAGTCAACATGTAGAAGAGAGGTAGTTATGCAGATTCCTACAGCCCCACAGGATGGGACATGTCGGTGGACAAAGGAGGGGGCGGATGCAAGCCACACCATGCCAGAATGGGTGAGGCACCTGTGACAAATGGGAAATCAGAGGACTTCTGTACTTGGGCTCTGTTACAGTGATGAGTTGTAGGAGATGACTTAAAAGGACAGAAGAAGGATGGGTGGAGGGAGGGTAATTGGTGGGACCACACCTATGGTGCATCTTACAAGGGTACATGTGAAACTTACTAAATGTAGAACATAAATGTCTTAACACAATTACTAAGAAAATGCCATTAACCAGTTTGATGAAAATATTTCAAACTGTTTATAAAACCAGTGCGTGGTGCCCCAGGATTGAATTAATGTACACAGCTAAGATTTAATAAAAAAGAAAAAGAAAAAAAGAAAAAAGAAAGGACAGAATTCTGTTTGGTGCATGAAATTTCAAGTAAACATGATTTAAGTTTGTAGAAAGGAGGCGGTATTTTCTTAAGTTAATGACCAAACGAAGCATTTATATGCAGTTTTTAAGATTCACAAGCCTCCCAAGCGATCTCATAATCCTTGCTGCTTCCATATGGCCCCCACAGATGCCTCCTTCACTTCCCCAACTTCAAGAATGCCCAGTTAATCCTTCACAGAGTTTTGTATTTAGGGGTGTTAAAGGCTCCACTCTGGCTTGGGGAAAAATATTTGTAGCTAAACAAATATTTAATAGGTGGAGTCTTTCCAGAAACAATGATTTGCTCAAGACAATAGAGAAATATAAGAGCAGAAAAAAGAAACGGAGCATTAGGACTTGCTATCAGGCATGGATTAGGCTAAAAATAACCTGTTTGCTAGCCAGCTCATTCTATCATGACCCCAAACTTCTTAGGAAACGGTAATGCTAGAACTATTTCTCAACAATATAGCAGATTAAGAGAACAGCATGCCAAACAGGGGATAAAAGACCAGAAGCCCAGAAAAGGACTCTAAAATCGTGTTAAAATTATAAAAGCAATCTTTTATTTGAAAAATGAATTACGATAGCTACAAGTTCCTTTTAACACTTGATTTTCTTTCTTTATTTTAAAGCAGAAAACTATAAGGAGAATCTAGAATTATGTCCTCAGAGATTCTAAATAATAACAAGATGTCTATCTTCTTGCCTTGGATAGAGGAAATTACTGTCCACTCAGGTGTGTAGACACAATCAGACCTTTTCAAATTTGGCTGCTAATAGTTTTGAAGGCCTTTGCTCCTGCTAGACAGATTGAAGAAAAATACTGATGTCCAGACCCCAAATCCTGATAATCTGATACACTTGGTTAAGAAATAGATGAAGCCTAGAGTCCCTCAAATATGTAAGAGTGCTTTGATTGACAGAAATCTATAATTGGAATCAAAGGCTTAGTTGCCTGAAATCTTTAATGTATTTTATTTGGCAAACAGTTATTGTTCACGTGTTAGGTATGCAGCCCTAAAACTTAAAACTCCAGTCCAAATCTAGTTTAGCAAACTACTGACAATTGATTAAAAAAAAGGCAGGTGATCCAAACTCTTGCAAGTTCTTTACATCTTCTTACATTCACCTGTGGACACCATGGCTGTATTGGGTAATGAATTTTTGGTTTTGCCAACTGAAAATGTATTACAAATGAACATTTTAATTTTGTAACAGTACTTTTATCTACTTATCAGTGTCTTGGGATAAAACAATAAGACAGTATTTTTGATATACATGTATAATATACAAAGATAACGTCATATAAAAAAAGATTCCAGTCCAGTAGGGAAGTAAGGCATGTAAAACAAAATAAGAATCCCCAGCATAGAATTATGTGTGAGATAAAGAGGTAGTAGAGAGTAGGTAGTAGTAATTCAGGGCAGGGGTGGGGTGGATGTGAAGGTAAGAGAAGGCTCTTGTCTGAGATGAGTTGGGAAGCTAAGCTAGGCAAGCAACATTTCCCAGCCCAGGGAGTGTATGAAAAATCAGAGGCATGACACAGCATGTTCAGAAGATGATCAATAACATCACTGGAGGGTAACATTGGGGGGATAAAGCAGGGCTGGGAGTTGGCAAAAGGGGTAGAGGTGGAAAGTGAGGCTGGAGGTCCAGCTGGTCCTGAGGGCCCTGTGAGCCTTCAGCCTTGGGTAGGCACCTGTTGGCACAGATGGATAGCTAGTAGAGGGTTCTGAGAACTGGGACATGATCAGACCCGTTTTTCCAAATCTGGCAGCCCTGGGGAAGATGAGTCTATGAGGAGTGAGACAAGAGGCAGGGAGATGAGCAAGGAGTGTGTTGCCAGACCTATGAGAAAGACTTGAACAGAAATAGGGGTAGGAAGGGATAGCTGTAAACGATACTGAGAAGGCAGAGTGAACAAGACCCACCCAGTAGATGACAGATACAAAGGAGGCAGGGAGTCCAAACTGACTTCTGGGTTTTTTATTTGAACAGACTGCCAATGCGCCTGTCAGTCATGGAACATTGCCCCACAATCTATTTTATTTATTTATATTTATTTATTTAGCAGTTTTTGGCCGGGGCTAGGTTTGAAGAGACACAGGCACTGCTCCCCCACAATCTATTTTATAGAATCAGTTATATAGGATCAGATATCTTGAGGCCCAGCTCAGTTCAGTAAACATAAAGTGACCTGTGCAGGTTACCCCAGCCTTTGAATGTGTGGTGCTGGGATCTGGAGCATGGGGGCATGTGTAGCTAGCTGTGTGGGACAGAATCTGGGCCTTTCACTCTAAATTCCATGACCAGCTACAGCCCTCCCAGCATTCCATATGGTTAAGGGTGAAGAGGGATCTTTGAAGAGGAGGAAGCAGCCCTGATGGAAACAGTTAAAAAGTAACAGAATGAAGTATAGAGTGGTGGTCGTCAAGGAGCATATCTAAAGGCAGTGGAACCACAGGTCAGATGACATCAGTACTGACCATCCCACAGGGAGCAGTTAAGATGAAAAATAAAGATTAAAAAAAGAATGTCACAAGAGATGAATGCAGTTTATAGCATGTAAAAGAAGTAGGCGTTTGAGCAGGGGATGTTGAGCTGTTTTCACCACCCCTCTACTGTTGAGTTTCGTCTTAACTTTGCAGAGCATTTTGGGTCTTTCAATAAACCCTGGGTGTTTTAATGTAGTGTGCATCTTCTTTATTTCATCCTGGTTCTTCTATTTCATCCTGGTTGTCGGAAGAGAGCTTCCAGTTGAGCGACTCTGGCCAGGGTCCCCCCACCTCCATGTGTCTTGAAGGGTGCTTCTCAGAAGGCAGGTGGTGGACGGCCCAACAGAGTGGCAACCAAGGCTTTCACTACTTTTTCCTGTGAGAGGTGGTCTTCTTGTAGCCAGAGTGGTCCTGGCTGGGGGCTTATTCTGGCCTGTTCTCGTCTGTTCTAGTTTTTGTTGTCTGCTGGTACTGTGTCTTTCAATTCTTTGTCATGGTTTAAAGTTCCAGCATGTTTTCAAAGGTCCATGTGGTTCTTCATACGTGGCTTATGATTGGGCTCTCACCTTTGTCCCTCCTAGACATGGATGACTCTTTGTTGCTGAGCCAGAGACCAAAGTGGCTGCTCTGCTACAGAACTGTGGCTAATTCTTGGTGTGCCCCAACAGCCATCAAGTTCAAGCAGGATGACAACCCTCCTCCACCTGCCTGCCAGTCCCTAACAGAGCCTTACAGTCTTTCCCCTCTGGTGGCTGACTCAACTGTTTGGTTTGTGTTTCAGTCTCGGGTCCCTGATGCAAGGGGGAGGGCCAGAAAATGGGATGAAAGATACGAAAGAGAGCTGCACTCCTGTCTCCCTTTTCAGGCTAAGCCTATTCCGCTTCACTCCCTCCTTCCTGCCCAGAGCCCGTCTTGGCTCCATCCCTCCTATTGTCTTGGAAGTGAAGGAGCAGCCCCTGGTCTCCACTGAGTTAGAGCCGGAGTCCTGGGGGACCACCAGCCCCACAGGATCTGGCCACTGCCGCTGGGGCTTCTCAGTGCTTCAGCTTCGTACATATAAAACCCAGCTGCATCCTGAATTCACCAAGGGCTTCTCTCTGGCCCCCCTCTCTAATTTCATAGAGATTTCAGGCAAGATTGCTAAAATTTAAACGTATTTCTTCTAATACAGAAATTACTCATTTTTAAGTGTCAAATAGATCCCAGAGAAATGAGTTCCTCCCATATGTCAAAGTCATACTGTCTGTAAATAGTCATTTCTTCTTTGAGTCTATGCTCAGACCCAAGGTTTGGGGTGTGTATTCACTTCCTAGGTTTGTTGCAACAAATTGCTGTAACCCGGGTGGCTTAAAACAACAGACATTTATTCTTTTCCAGTTCTGGGGGCCAAGAGTCTGAGATCAAAGTGTTGCAGGGTTAGTTCCTTCTGGAGTCGTTGAGGACCAGTTTGTCCTATGTCTCTCTTCTAGCTTCTGGAGGCTGGGATAATCCTTGTCATTCCTTGTCATTCCTTGTCCATGGCTCGGGACAGCATAATGCAAGTGTCTACCTCCACATTCACATGGTCTTCATCCAGTGTCTGTGCCTCTCTGTGTTTGTCAGTCTCCCTTAGAAACACAACAGCCATTTGCTTTAAGGCCCACTCTAAATCCAGGATGATCCCATCCTAAAATCCTTAACTTAATTACTACAAGATCCCATTTCCCCATAAGGTCACGTTCATAGATACAAGAGATTACGACTCTGATCTATCTTTTCTTTTAAAATTTTATTTATTTATTTATTTATTTATTTATTTATTTATTATTTATTTATTTAGAGACAGAATCTCACTCTGTCACCCTGGATAGAGTGCCACGATGCTATAGCTCACAGCAACCTCAAACTCTTGGTCCTGAGCAGTCCTCCTTCCTCAGCATCCCAAGTAGCTGGGACTCTAGGCACCTATCACAACATCCAGCTAGTTCATCTATTTTTAGTAGAGACAGGGTCTCACTCTTGCTCAGGCTAGTCTCTAACTCCTGAGTTCAGGCAGCCCACCAGTCTCAGCCTCTCAGAGTGCTAGGATTACAGGTGTGAGCCACTGTGCCCAGCCTGATCTATGTTTTTAAAGCCACTGTTCTACCTGCTCCAGGGC
This sequence comes from Loris lydekkerianus, assembly GCA_963574355.1. NCBI lineage: Eukaryota > Metazoa > Chordata > Mammalia > Primates > Lorisidae > Loris > Loris lydekkerianus. Next base: position 12,635 of record CAUYPK010111291.1, on the reverse strand, counting down.
CTGACATCTTCTCTGCATTGGTTGTTCCCCAAGATGGTGACCTAGAAAACAGATTTCCCTGACAATTCACTCTTTGAAATAACCCAGGCAATGGCTCCCTTCTTCCTGGAAGGTTAGGAAGATCGTATTTGGTGTTCTGAAGAGTATTTGTTATTAATAAGAGTACATAGTCACACATAACACAAACACACCCTCCAAAAAACAGAATTGTAAGTTTTTATTTTAAATCTCCTAGGTTCTGAGGCTAATTACCCTCTCAGTTTTCCACAAGTCATTCTCTTTTCATACCTTCTCCCAGAATTTGACAACCTTTTTGAACAGTGTCTCCTACCTGAATTCCTTAAGGCATAGGGATCTCTGGCATAGGAAATGCCACTTCTCAGCAAGTTCCTTCCCGAGGAAATGACATTGGAAAGATTCCTGATTATTCCCACCCTCTTTAGGTTTCTGGCCAGGCCCATATGCTCCCCCAGCTCAAAGCCCAGCCAGGAATGTTGGCTAGGATGTTCATGTTATTGAGAGTTCTCATGTCACTTGACCAACAGATTTTGCCATTTGATGAGCATAGAACATTGCTTGCAAATATCAGTTTACACTTACTGTCTAAGAAGGATTACTACTCACATCATCCTGGACTGGCGACTTGGAACCTTTTTAGAAAATAAGACTCAGGGATGAGATTTATTACCATTCTCAAGCACTTCCAGAACCTAAACTGAATACTCACTCTTGGAAAAGACTGTGAAATATGTCTCTCCTTGGCCAAGTAAGAATAATCTAGTCTACAGAGACAAAAAACCAAATACCCAATGAGGAAACAAAGTCTTCTAGGGAAAGAAGTGACAAAATAAGTTGCGGAAGTTAGAGAGAGAGCTGGCAATAGTGCCAGTTGGGTGCTTGAGAATGCCTGTCTTGCCAACCACAGGGAGCAGAAGCCTGTGTGAGGATGATAGCCTGATCCTGTTCCTTTGCTCCCACACTTTTAGTTGATCTGAGTTAGGCAATGCCAATGACCATGAAAAAATACTAGCTAAATTCCACTGAAGGATCACTTGGCCTCATGGTGATACTTCTAAGATGTTCATTTTAGATATCTTCACAATTGGTTGGGCAGCTTGGGGTTGGCTTTGGCAAGAATTAACTCATTAAAGAGAAAATGGAACTAACTTCCCAGCACTAATGCAAAATGAAGGACTTTGTGGAAAGGATTGAGACTTGAAAAGGAGGTGGAACAACCTAAAATAAAGAAGTGTGGTAGTCTCTACACTCTCTTTGCTGCTGCAAAGAACCACATTGCACCCTCCTTAAATGAGGCTGGTGAAATACTTCTTATCTTCATGAGAATGAAACAGCTACAATAGTCTAAACATGTATTTATCTTCCCATAAAAGTGGCTTAAAAAATTGGTAACAAATTGTTAAAGAAACCTTTTTTTCATTTTACCTGCCTGAGTTTGCCTAAAGTTTGTAAAATATAACAATATTATCTACTGTCTGCTGTTTTTTGAAAAATAGGCCCTTAATATGGAAAAGACAGTGAAGCTAAATAGTACAGAGATAAGGGAATTTATCCATCCACCTACCCATTCATTTGTCTTCCCATCTGTCCATCCATCATCCTACCAACACACTGATTATGATCCACTGTAGGGGATACAAAGATGAGTATGACACGGTGCTGAAATCACATCTTTCAACCTCAGGTCCCTGTGATTCTGTACTTTTCCCCATTAGATGATAAATCTACTAATCTTCCTTTAGCCATACTAAATGGTTGACTACCAAAGAAAAAGGTGTCTGAAATAAAAAAGTTTAGGTTGCAATGCAAGTCCCATTGTAAGTTATGTAATTGTGGTTAAGTTAATTAAACTTTCTGGGTCATTCTCATACAAGTGAAAAATATTCCAACTTCAGGGAGTTTTATGGGATAAATGAAATATAAAACTCCTGAATACAGTAATTCTCTTTTTTTCTAAGTTCTTGTAGGAAGATCTTTCCCTCTAATGGGAATGTGGCATTCCTCTCTAGCAAAGGGTATGGTGTTTATAACTTTAGTGTAAGGTCCATAAAGAAAGGAATTTGATTGTATACCCCAGGTCAGGATTGGCTAGTCTCTTAGTTTTTTTCATAATAGCTCCCTTCCAGGTGTCTTCAAATGTCCAAGTCTGAAGAGGTTTCAAAGCTCTCAAGCTGTCTCCTGATTCATACGAGGTCAACTAGGATTTCTCTTTGTACCAGTGCTACATCTCTTTGAATATTTATGGTTTTAGTGCACGCTAGGATTCCAAAGGTGCCGTCATTGCTCTTACACATGCTTAATATTTGCTCATCCAGCCTACAGACTCAGTGACACATACCAGGGAGCCATATACATATTCAAAGTATGTGGATCAAAGGTTGGTATTTATTATTTGAATCAGAAATACTATTTATAAACTTAATTTAATTTTAGGGTTTTTTTAAAATCCTAAAATCTCTCCAATCAAAACTTTGAGATCAGAAACATTTAATTCTGAAAAATCTTTCTAAAAATGCATTTATGGTTCTTAATGAAACATAAGATGAACATCGGTAAATTTCAACAAAGATGGGAACTATCAATAGAGGTGGAAATTCCATGATGGGTTGACAATTTTACAGAGGTAATATTGGGCAAATTTTACATTCTTTAAATATTTGCACCACCAATCCTTCCTGCTGACTACTGGTGCCTTTTTCTGGATTTGTAACAGCATGCAAATACTCATTCAGAGCTTCACTTTTCTCATTTGTAACATGGGGGCAATAATACCTACATTCAGCGTAGTTGTAAGATCACAGATTAATGCCTATAAAAGATGTAGCAGAAAGCCTGGCACATCACACTCAATAAACACTACATGTTAGTGTTTATAACAGGCATATCTCATTTTATTGCACTTTGCTTTACTGCCCTTCACAGATTTTGTGTTTTTTACGAATTGAAGGTTTATAAAAAACCTGCATTGCTTTAGTCCATCATACCATTTTTCTAACAGCATATGCTCACTGTGTCACATTTTGGGAATTCTCACTAAGTTTCAAAGGTTTTCATTATTATCATGTCTGCTATGGAGACCAGTTATCAGTGTTCTTTGATGGCACTGTTGTAATTCTTTTGAGGTGCCATGAGCTGTGCACATATAAGACAGAGAAGTTAGCTGACAAGTGCTGTGCCTACCCTAACTGCTCTACCACTGATTAGTCTCTGTCTCTCTCCCTCATCTCCAGCCTCCCTATTCTCTGAGGCACAGCAATGTTAAAATGAGGTCAATTAATAACCATACAGTGGCCTCTTAAGTTTTCAAATGAGAGGAAGAGTCACACATCTCTCATTTTAAATCAGAAGTTAGAAATGATTAGGCTCGGTGAAGAAGACATGTTGAAAGTCAATGTGGGCCAAAAGCTAGAACTCTTCTGCCAAACTAGTACCAAGTTGTAAGTGAAAAGGCAAAGATCTTGAAGGGGATTGAAAGTACTACTCCAGACAGCATACACATGATAAAAAATCAAAATAACTGTATTGCTGATATGGAGAAAGCTCAAGTGGTCTGGACAGAAGATCAGACCAGCAGTAATATTCTCTTAAGTCAAAGCTAATGCACAGCAAGCCCCTAACTCTCTCAACTCTGTGAAGCCTGAGAGAGATAAAAAAGTTGAAGATACCAGAGGTTGGTTCATGAGGGTTGGGGAGAGAAGCCATCTCTATAACATAAAAGTGCAAGGTGAATAGCAAGAGCTGATGTAGAAGATGCAGCAGGTTATTCAGAAGATCTAGTTAAGGGCATTGATGGAGGTTACTATACTAAACAAAGATTTTCAGTATAGACTGAACATGGTGGCTCATACCTGTGATCCTAGTGCTCTGGGAGGCCAAGGCAAGAGGATCCCCTAAGCTCAAGAGTTCAAGACCAGCCTGAGAAAGAGTAAGACCCCATCTCTGCTAAAAAAAAAAAAAAAAATATATATATATATATATATATATAGTTATGCATGGTGGTACATGCCTGTATGCATACTGAGGCAAGAGGATTGCTTGAACCTAGGAGGATACTCAGGAGGCTGAAGGCAGGGGGATCACTTGAATCAGGAATTTGAATTTGTTGTGAGCTAGGCTGACACCATAGCATTCTAGCCCAGGTAACAGAGTGAGACTCTGTCTCAAAAGAAAATTTTTTTTCAGTGCAGACAAACATCCTTCTATTGGAAGACGATGCCATCTAGGATTTTTATAGCCAGAGAAAAGGAGTTAATACCTGTCTTCAAACCTTCAAAGGGAGGCTGACTCCCTTGTTAAGGGCTAATTCAGCTGGTGACTTTAAGTAAAGGCCAGTGCTCCTTTACTATTCCAAAAACTTTAGGGCCCTTCAGAATTATGCCAACTATAGATTCTGCCTATGCTCCATAAATAGAACAACAAAGCCTGCATGATGGCACATCGGTTTATCGCATGGTTTACTGAATATTTTAAGCCCCATTTTGAGACCTACTGCTCAGAAAAAAAAGATCCCTTTCAAAATATTATTGTTCATTGATAATGTAACTGGTTACCCAAGAGATTTGAGGGAGACATAGAAAGAGATTAATATTGTTTTGATGGCTGATAACACAACATATATCTGCAGCTCACAGATCAAGGAGTAATTTTGACTATCAAGTCTTATTATTTTAAGAAATACATTTATAAAGCTGTAGATGTCATAGACAGTGATTCCTCTGATGGATCTGGGCAAAGTGAACTGAAAATCTTCTAGAAATAATCCTGTATTCCAGATGCTATGAAGAACATTGATGATTCATGGGAGGAAGTCAAAATATAAACAAAAATAGGAGTTTGGAAGAAGTTAATTCTAGCCCTCATGTATTACTTGGAAGTGTTCAAAACTTCAGTGGAGAAAGTTACTGCAGACATGATAGAAACAGCAAGAGAAACAGAATTATAAGTGGACTCTGAAGATGTGACTGAATTTCTGCAATCTCATGGTCAAACTTGAATGGATGAAGAGTTGCTTCTTACAGATGAGCAAAGAAAATGGTTTCTTTAGTTGGAAATTACTCGTAGTGAAGATGCTATGAACATTGATGAAATGACAGCAAAAGATTTACAATATTACATCAATTTAGTTGATAAAGTAACAGTAGTGTTGGAGAAGATTTCTAATTTTGAAAGAAGTTCTATTTTGGGTAAAATGCTATCAAACAGCCTCAATTTCATGCACTGTAGTTATATTTGCTGCATACATTAGGTTTCAGGGACTACTGGGCTCAAGTGATGAATCAAACATACCTGGTCTGTATTTTATTAAACAAAAGCAAAAGTTAGATTTATAATTATAAATAGAGACAGTGCCATGAAATAAAAGACCAGGAACCATGAGAAAGAATGAAATGTGGGGGAAAATTTAGATGGGGGATAGGTCAAAGCAGGTGTCTGTGGGTGACATTTAAGCTTTGACCATTGTTATATTTGGAGCTAGCCAGGCAAACAATGGATACAAAGTGCATTCTAAGAAGGCTGAAAAGAATGGATCCAGTTGGAGGAACCAGAAGAGGGTGGGTCCCAAAATCACTGAAGAAAGGTGAGCACTAGGAAAGATGGCACTAGGGTGGGTAAAGGACAGCAACACCCAGGGCCTTGATCATGTTTTAGGTTTAGAGGATACAGAGGGGACCACAGGATGTTTTAAGCGGCAGAACAATATCACATTCAGGACTGGTAGATAGCTCTCTGGTTGCTGTGTACAGAATGGATTGGGGTTGGACTGGGAAGAATGAAGGGAGCTAGGAGGGTAAGAAAGAAGGGGGACAAGCTGGAAGGTGGTGAGAGATCAGCTGACTTGCCCCAGGGTGGTGGAGGGTGGGAGAAATGGACACAGCACAGAGAGCACTTATTGATGGATGGATCCCAAGAGTGAGGATGTTGAGGGAGGCGTGGAGGATGCATCCAGCTTTCCTGCTTGAGTAACTAGAAAGAATGCCCTGTGCATCGTATGAGAGGTCATAAGTTGGTCATGGATTTCATCTGCTGTTATTTTTTTGTATTAATTCATATATTTAGAGAATTTTGCTTAGAATTTACCCTTGATAGTTTTGTTTCTGATTGTTTATTTATTACCATCTCAATTTGTTAGTAAATTGACCTGGTTTCTTTGCTGTTATCAAGGTCTTTCCACATTATAATATGGAACTGGTGGGTTATGTACATCATCTTTCACTCTGCCTTCATTCACCATCACAAATCTTAAGTAGCCATGCTTCAGAAGAATGTCTCACTCCAATGGAATTAGTCTTCTCATTGTTCTCTGAACATCTGCCCCCTTTGTTGTTCTGCACCTTTGCTCTTGTCTGAAATGCCCTTCCTCTTCCTGACAACCAATTAGAAGTCTGACCCTCCTTTAAGATTCAGCTCAAATTTACAGATCATTTAGCTCACCAGGTCTCTGACATACCATAGTTGGCTTATAATTTAGTTTTCTTTGTATTAGTGTAAGATTACTCCATAAGATTATAATATGTGGAATTTCTAGGCCTTACAGAACCTTTCAAGAAGCTTATCACATGGTCAAAGTTCAAATTATGTTTCTTGATCAGGTAGTTGAGTTCATGTTGAATCAGGTAGAGGGGAGGCTAGATTCATCTTGGTAAGTGGGACCTTAAACAGCCCTTATCACATTGCAAGTTGAAGGCATTCACCTTCAACTTCACATAAATAATATTAAATATCTAACATATTCTGCATATATGACAAAGCCATTGTATTTATGACCTCTATTTTTGCCTGTCTACCAATGATTGGAGATTGAACTCAGAAAGAAACCAATTATTAGAGTTTTGGTTTCTAATAATTGAAACTAAATTATTAGAAAATAATATTATTAAAAATTAATTCTAATTAATTAGTATTATTTCTAATCCTATGCTATTTGTTGTTGTACTTTCTAGAGTCACATTGTCCATTTTTGTTTTTTATTCTCTGAAATACATTCATCAAGAGAACTCCTGGGAATGAGTCCAAAAGCAGTTTCAAGAAACTAGAAAATTAAACAGCACTAACCAAATTTTAAGTTGCAACAATAATTATTAAGTAGAGCTCATTTAATTCTAGGCTTTGATCTGAATCATGGAAAATTAACTCTTGCCTTTGTGCCGGTCTCAATATTTTTCGAGATTGAACACCAAACTAAAGCCTGTATATATTTTTGATAGCCTATTCCCTCACCCAAATTGTGCTAAATCACAACATACATACTCCTACCTTTAAAACATGTCTAAAGTAATATTCCTATGAGAATTGGGAGAATTTTTAATATACTCTAGAGGCCACTTCTAATATATACAATCTTTTATAAACCAGCACATACAATTTTTTTGTTAAGGAGATTGAAGTAGCAATAGGCAAGACAAACGCAGTATTAATACAACCTAATTTTTACATTGTATTTAATGATCCTCTTTCTGGGAATTTCTGAATCAGATTATTTTCCATTTTTGTCTGGGGGTTTCAATATCTAGCACAGTTCTTAACCCCAGGTCAGATTAGAATCACCAGCAGAACTGGTTCATAGTTTAGTGCAAATTAGAACTACTGGCAGAACTGGTTCCCAATTTAGCGTAGATTAGAATTACCAGCAGAACTGGTTCCCAGGCACCAGTTTGATTCTAATGTGCGGCTGGGGTTTAATACCAAGGCAGCTGACCTAAGTATGAACATGTCGTAATGGGTAAGCCTCTATGTAAACACTATGGAACAGGAATGTTTACAACATCCTTCATTATAATAGCTCCAGCCTAGAAAATACACAAATTTCCATCCAAAGTAGCATGGATAACTAAATTATGGAATGCATGGACAAGGGAATAGGATACAGAAATGAAAATAACTGTGCCAAACAGCCTTGATTAAAGCCTCTATAATGTTGAATGAAAGAAATAAGACATAAAGATTTCATACTGGTTTCTTTTAATTTTACAAACTTCAAACACAGCCTGATCTAAGTTATGTTGTTAGAAGTTAGAGTATTAGTTGTTTAGGGAGGGAGATGGGGTGTGATTGGGAATGGTCACAAGAGAGACAGTCCACAATGCTGGGAATATTCTATTTTTTAAGCTTTTCCTTCAAGGCCAAAGGTTATACAAAATAGAATGTATAATTTTCCTTTATCACTTCAGTATGTTCCAAAATCTATACACTGAAATAATTAACGAGGTTCATCTATAACAGTGGTTCTCAACCTTCCTAATGCTGCAACCCTTTAATAACAACCCTGTGGGTTGTGACCCATAGGTTGAGAACCACTGATATAATATCAAACAATACAGTCTTCTGGAATAAGATTTTTATTTAAATAAATAATAATGATATTTTACAATGACATTTATTATTGTACACCTTGACTTTCTCGTAGTTTTTGGACTTTAATATAAAACAATCTTTGAAACAGACCTACTTAAGACAACATTTTACAAGTTAATTTCAGTAAATGAGGTCCAAGATGAATCTGTTCATTTAATTCTTTTCTAAAGCAAATAGCCTATGGCATAAAGCCATTTAAATACTTTTGAAATAATTGTAGTATCTTACAGACTTGTTTTGTAATAGAGACCTAGGCAGTGTTCATATTAGATTATTTTAACCCCCCTTAAAATCTTCAGAGTGCCTAATAAATTTCTGAATGAAAATTAAACTATTTTATTGAAGATGAAGTGATTGATATTGGAGTAAATTAGTTAATTCACTTCTAAATGTTATTTTCTGAGGGCTTATTGTAAAAAAGTTAGAAAATAGTAGAAGATAGAAAGTTAGAAAATAGTAGAAGATAGAAAAAAGTAGAAAATAGTAGAAGAATTATGTTCTGAAGATAACATTGTAGAAGTAGAAGAAAAATGTTCGAAGTTCAACCACCTAAAGGTAAACACTTTTACATTGTGGTATCATTCTCTGGGAAAGGGAAGGATGCATATGTGCATGCATTTAAACAAAATTAGCTGCACAGCTTTGAGTCCCACTTTTTCCATTTAGTGATACAGAGTAAGCATTTTCCTAAGTTATAAGTGTTCTGCAGAGGTTTGAATTTTAAAAGTTAATTTATTTAAACTCTATAGTTGGACATTTGGGTTATTTCTATTTTCTTGCTTCTATTAGATACTAAGAATGCAATGAGCCTGTGTGGTGGTGAGAACAGGCTGAAGACTTGAGCAGAAAATGGGCAGAGGAGGAGCTTGCATGGCCAAGCTTTGCTATAGCTTATATCCTGCTGTCAACATTTGCATCCTTCTCTCCCTCCTCTTCCTCTTCTTTAATCTCCTCACATACCATCTCTCCCCATCCCTCCTTCTCCTCCTTATACCCCTCCCTCTCTTCCTCTCTCTCCTCTTTCTCCACTGCACACCCTGACTTCCTTGCTGTCTATTAATATACCAGTGATGGGACTTTTCTGCTTCAGGAATTTTTTCTTTTCTTTTTTTCTTTTTTTGAAAAAGGGTCTAACTCAGTCAACCTGGATTTGAGGGTCATGGCATCACAGCTCCCAGCAACATCATATTCTTGGGCTCTAGTGATCCTCTTGCCTCAGCCTCCCAAGTAGATGGGATTACAGGAGCCCACCACAATGCCCAGCTAGTTTTCCTATTTTTAGTAGAGACAGGGTCTCACCTTTACTCAGGCTGGTTTCAAACTCCTGAGCTCAGGTGACCAACCCACCTCAGCCTCCCAGAGTGCTAGGATTATAGGCAGTAGCCATCACACCCAGCCTTTTTATTCATTGCTTCAGGAATTTTTGGCTCCTGCCTGGTTTACTTTTCTCCCAGGTCACCAGCATTTCTTTCACTCCTTTGTTTCCTTGAGGGGCTAAATAATTGTCCCCAGGTCAGATATCCAGAGGGAGAATCTCAGGTCTTCTTGACTCTGATTCTTTAGTTAGGAAGGAAACCCAGGGCTGGAATAGCCTGGTGAATAGAAAGAAGTAGTTCTATAAGCCAGTCCTCCATCCAGCTCTTATTTGATAATCTTCAGTTGCAAATTCATCTCTGTACTTATACTTTACTTCTGGTAAAAATATATAAATCTCTTTAGAAGAGATAATACACAGGACCTCTCGTGCATTATTGAGTGTCAGGTACTGTGTAAAACATTCCACAAATCATCTCATTTGGCCCTCGTAGTGACTGGTCACAAAGGAGTTCTTATTCCATTTTCCAGATGAAGAAATGGGACCTAGTGAAGTGGAGTGACTTTCTCTAGGTCACATCACTAGTTGTGGCAGGATTGGGACAATAGTTTGACTCCTACTCCAAATCCTCTGACTACAACTGGGTATCTCAAAATGAATGATGCTTACATAATCACAAATAAAAGGTAGAGAAAACATATACTTAAAACTCTAGTTCTTGGGCAGCACCTGTGGCTCAGTGAGTAGAACACCCAGCCCTGGTGGTGGGTCCAAACCAGCGCGGGCCAAACTGCAACAAAAAAATAGCCAGGTGTTGTGGCAGGAGCCTGTAGTCCCAGCTACTCAGGAGGCTAAGGCAAAAGAATCGGCTAAGCTCAAGAGCAGGAGGTTGCTGTGAGCTGTGACGCCACAACACTCTACCGAGGACAGCAAAGTAAGACTCTGTCTCTACACAAAACAAAACAAACAAACAAACAAAAAAATCCCTCTAGTTCTCAGCCAGGCACTGTTTTCTGGATGACTTTGACTTTGTCACTTACCCAGTAGTTTTGGTGTTTCTCTTTCAGAAAGACAGAGATGACAAAAGCCTAAGCTTTGTCTTTGAAAATCCGCTCGGAAGACCAGTGAAAATTAGTAAAGCTCACTGATGGCTTAAAGCCCCCAAGTTGGACCCTCCCGGACCTCCATAAGACCTGCACCGGGACCCGCGATGGGCACCCTCCCAGACCTCCAGAAGAGCTGCACTGGGACCCATGATTGGCACCCTCCTGGACTCAGGTAAGAGCTGTGAAGGGACCTGGGATTGGCACCCTCCTGGATTTCCATAAGAGCTGCACTGGGAACTGCGATCAGCACCCTCCAGGACCTCTGGAAGAGCTGTGCCGGTACCTGCGATGGCAGGTAAGAGCTGCACTGGGACCCCCAATCAGCACCCTCCTGGACCTCCAAGAGCTTCACGGGGACCCGCAATTGGCACCCTCCTGGACATCTGGAAGAGCTGCCCTGGGACCCAGGATTGGCACCCTAATGGACCTCCAGAAGAGCTGTGCCCACCAGGACCCGGTAAGAGCTGTGCCCCATGCCCAGGACTCCCCATGCCCTGACCAGAAACTCTGGAAGTGCACAACCCTGCATCCTCCCTCATGTACCTTCCCTGCCTCCACACTGGCTGGCTCATCTGGCCAGGGACTCTGGTAGCTTCGTGCCCTCCAGAGCCCTCCCTGCCTCTGGGTGGAGCCCTTTTCCTGGCAAGAGGCTGCTGGAGCCTTGGGCCCTCTGTGCCAAAGTAACTAGGTGCCAGGCACTACCAGAACCATGTGCACCACCACCCCTCACCGCCCTGTTGCTGGATCCGGGGGTGTCACACTTCAGAGCTGCTCACACAACCAGAACTCCCTGGCTAGGGCAACCCCAGAAGAGCTACACAGGGTCACTCCCTACAAAGATCAAGCAACAATAGAGTGATCCCCTGGGGTCTAATCTCTAAGAGACACCACCCCAACTCTGAGGACAGCCAGAGGCAATGGTGAAAAACAATCATGAGATGAAATCAAGGGAAAAACTCTGGCAATATGAATAATCAGGGTAGATCAACTCCACCAAGGAACAATGGGGCAGACATAGCACAAGATCCCATGCACAAATAGCTGAGATGTCAGAAATCGAATTCAGAATCTGGATAGCAAATAAGATAGAATTAGAATTCCAAGCAGTAACCCAAAAGATATCTCAAGAATTCAATAAATTCAAAGACCAAATGACCAAAGATATTGACACATTGAGACAAGAAGTTGCAGCCTTCAAAGATCTGAGAAACACAGTAGAATCCCTCAGTAACAGAATGGACCAAGCAGAAGAAAGGATTTCTGACATTGAAGACAAAGCTTTCAAATGCTCCAAAACTCTCAAAAAGGAAGAGAAATGGAGGGCAAAAACAGATCACTCTCTCAGAGAGCTCTGGGATAATTCGAAGAAAATCAATATTTGTCTTACAGGGATCCCCGAAAACCATGAAGTGGCTTCACAAGGCACAGAGTCTCTTCTCCATGAGATTATAAAAGAAAACTTTCCAGATATGGCAAGATATTCTGAAATTCAGATAGCAGACAGTTTCAGAACTCCAGCACGAATTAACCCAAATAAGACATCCCCCACACACATAATAATCAATTTCACTAAAGTTAATATGAAGAAGAAAATTCTGAAAGCAGCCAGATGAAAGAAAACCATTAACTACAAGGGGAAGAAAATAGGAATAACGTCAGATGTCTCTCCTGAAACCTTTCAAGCTAGAAGAGGATGGCCGATTTTTAATCTCCTAAAACAAAATAACTTTCAACCAAGGATCCTGTACCCAGGTAAACTGAGCTTCATTTAAGACAAAGAAATTAAATACTTCAACGACATTCACGTGTTGAAGAAATTTGCCACAACTAAACCAGCTCTCCAG
>CAUYPK010111290.1:0-13596 GCA_963574355.1 Loris lydekkerianus | reverse complement strand
TTTTGTACTCTATACATTGATGCTATTCATTTTTTTCTACTTTTAATTTTTTTTATTCTTTTCAGCCTATTACTATATGATGTCATTAAGCGATTTTCGGCCAATTTTTCTCTACGAATTCAAATTGAACCAAAGCGCTGCCGAAACAGCCCAAAAAATTAACCAGCATTTGGCAATGATAGTGTTAATGAACGCACTGTTCGATGTTGGTTTGCAAAATTGCATTCCAGAAATTTTAGCCTCGAAGATGAGCCCCGAAGAGGTTGATCTAGAGTAATCCAGGACGAGGATTTGAGGACCCTGGTGGAGACTGACGCATCACAAACGGTGCATGGGATGGCGGAAGAACTGGGTGTCAGCTCCCATGCAGTTTTTGATGGTTTAAAATGTATTGGAAAGGTCAAAAAGCTCGAAAAGTGGGTGCCCCACGATTTAAACGATCGGCAGAAATTGTCCCGTTTTGAGGTTTGTTCTTCATTGCTTTTGCGCAACCAAAACGATCCTTTTTTGGATCGGATTGTCACGTGTGATGAAGAGTGGATTCTCTACAACAATAGGAAACATTCAGGACAGTGGTTGGACACTGATGAGCCACCCAGGCACTTCCCAAAGGCGAAACCCCACCAAAAAAAGATCATGGTTACTATCTGGTGGTCAGCGGCTGGTGTGATTCATTATAACTTTCTGCAACCAGGCCAAACCATCACAGCAGAGTCCTATTGTGAGGAAATCGATGAAATGTACTGAAAATTGCGTCAGAGGCAGCCAGCACTGGTCAACAGAAGAGCTCTGATCCTGCTCCATGACAACGCCCGGCCGCACGTCTCCCAAATCACCGTCCGAAAATTAAAGGAATTGAGCATCGAAGTTCTGCCCCACCCACCATACTCCCCAGACCTCTCGCCAACCGACTACCATCTTTTCAAACACTTGGATAACTTTCTCACTGGTAGAACCTTTGCCAATCAGGACCTAGCAAAAACGGCCTTCGTTGACTTCATCAAATCCCGAGCACCCAATTGTTATGCCGACGGAATTAATCAACTTGTATTACGTTGGCAAAAGTGCACTGATTCAAATGGCGCTTATTTCGATTAAATTGAATAAATATTCACTGAGATATTACAGTTTAAAGTAGACTCATAAAAATGGACAAAACTTTTGAAATGACCTAATAACATGTGAATTCTGATTAGTCCAAAGGACATAAATGTCCTCTGCTCTTAAATATAAAAACAAAAATAAAGTCATAATAAGCTATCTGGCCATAAATCATGCAGGTGCCTTATTTTCTTAAGCCATTAGATTCCCATATTTAATATGTTAAAAAGAAAAAAAAAAAAAAAAAAAAAAAAACAATCTTTAATTGTTTACCTGTGTTAAAGCAATAGCCTTTCCAGCCACAGAACTTCTTAGAACTTCTTCTGATTCAGGATAGTCCACAGACATCTGATGACATGGGGATCTGGGTGCAGTTTCTGGTGACCTGGAAGAGTCTGCAGGAGGAACCACCTCATGGTCACCCCTTGCAGTACGCTGCCCGGCCTTCCCCAGAGAGTCTGTCTTCTGACTGTAGTCAGACTGTACTGAGCTCAGGACTGTCATCTTGGTGAGTAAGGCTCTAGGCAGAACATCCATTGGGTCTGTGTGTGCCCCAGAAAAGCAATCGCTAATTCTGATGTCCTCATCAGCACCCACAGAGTCCTGAAGGCTACTTCTGGACGGAAGGTGCTGCGGGCTGGCTGTGACCGAGGGTGCGGCTGACAGGACTGACTCAGTCTGGCTGTCTTCATCATCATCTTCATTTTCATTATCGTCCTCCTCGGGGCCATCAGATTCTTCAAGGTCATATCCAGACCGCTCACAACTGAATCTTTGTTTCTCATCTAATAAAAACCAAAAGGATATGTTACAGAATGTTTAGCAAGTGGACAAAAGCAATTTTTCATTTTTTTGTAACTCCAGCAACACTTTGAGGATTATAAAAGAGAAGGACCCTGCCTGCAAAAAAGCCTAGTTGAGGAGAATGACAAGAAGATTAAGTCAGTGCAACAGGACGCAGAGGAGTAGGGCACTGAGGGAGGGGCATGGCCAGGCAGGCTGTGCTAGGGAGGAGGAAAACAGAAGGAGCTCCCAAGGAGGAATGAAACGGGCAGCAGGAAATACGCAAAGAAACTCAGAAAGGAAGGCCTCGAATGTTTTACTTAAAAAATTGTAAAACACAACTGAACTATATAAAAAATTAATAAAGGGTTCAATGCAAATCTTTCCCTTTACTTCTTTGTAGATAGAGAAAATCTTTTTCTCTACTTCTTTGTATCTTCCTTTTATTCGAACAAATTAAAACAAATACAAACGATGATGGCACATTTGGTATTTGTAAGCGACATAATTTTCCTTAATACTTGAATAGATTGTCGACTCGTTTCAATTGTCCTGAGTAGAAAGTCATTGAATATTTAAGCTGCTTTCTTCTTTTTCATTTACTAAGAGAGGTGCTCACGTTTTCTGTCAATTTTTTCTGTAATATGACTAAAACCCATTTCTCACAGGAAGGGTGCTATATCTGAAAGTCATTAATATCAACCTCATAAACGCATAATGTGAGTCTGGCTTTAACAAGAAATATCAAGATGGTCTAGGAAACGGTTTCGAAATTCCCATCAGCTCATGTAGGACTTAGTTTAAAACATTCACCTATTTAAACTCTTGCAAATCAGGGGCTCTCTTCCTTAGCAAGCTAACAAACTTAAGGAAGACTGAAACATCTACCTCGTTTCTTTGTCCCTGAGATATAATAAAGATGGTCTCAGACAACAAACAGCTCAGCAGTGAAACATTCTGCATTTACATGTATTTTCTGAAGAGTGAAAAATAAAACAAAATTAAGTCATAAGATATTTTTCCTGGCTTTCCCAAATGGTCTACACATTAATTTATTTTACTATTCTCTCTTTCTATACAATAAGATCAGTTTTTAGAGAAAAGTCTCAGAAAACCTAAAACATTCAGAGGTGATTATTTCTAGGGGATAAAAAGGACTACAACTTACTCTTTATCATGAGCATGTTAGTTTTATAATTAAAAAACTCAAAGATACATATAAAATATATGCATTTAAGTTTCTTTATTATGAGATCTCATAGGCCTTTTGCTTTCAGGGTTCTACTAGTATGTTATAAAATAAGTAATAAAGTAATACCAAAGTTTTGAATTCCACTAGGGGATTGTGCTAGAGACAGAATGGGTGACTTCTGGGCAAATGCCCAGAATCCTGCCTCAGATATTTCTCCTGTATTTTCTCTGATGTTTGACATTCTAAAATTAGAGAGTTATCCTCAATTTAACCTGAACTTACCACATCAGTGCCAAATCAGAGTTTGGTTTTTAGCGATGCATCTCCTTTTAAAGAAGAAAAAGAGATGCCTGGCAGGAACCAGGATGACGGGGAGAACAGGTTCCTGGCTGATTTCATCCAAGGCCACCATGCTGCAAAGTCTAACTAGGATAAGATGGCTTTACTTTCAAAACTATTTCTTCATATATATATACCTAACTTTCCATTTACAACTTTTCCCAAAAGCACCAAAAGCCAAAGTCCCAGACAATCAACAGTCTAAAATCTAAGGAGAGACGGGGTCTGTGGGAAAAGAGTGACACAGCTTATGTCTCAAGCAGTCAGTCACAGGCAAGAATGGATCGGCAGGACTGTGTGAAAGCTCTGGGGGCCACACTTCCTTGCAGGACCTTCATCACAACACCCCGCCTCCCCAAATAAAGGCACTGGGAGTAAAGAGGGCAGGAAGTGCTCCTGCGGCCCAGAGCTGGGAGAGAGGAGCAGCAGCCATACAGGAGCGGGGAATATTTCACCTGGATCTATCTCCCCTCCCCCACCTGGGAAAATAAAGCCTTATCTTGTGAAGGGACCACTGGCGAAAACTCACCACAGGGAGAAAGGAAAAAGGAGAAACAGTCTAACTTGACTTCAGGGAGGGGCATTACAGCAGAGCCTGCCACAGCAACTGAGGGAGGGACAGCGGAACCAAGGAAGCTCAGATACCCTGGAACAGCAAGAACGTGGGAGGCCAGCTCAGTCAGAAGAGAGACAGCACCCATTCTCCTCCTCACCCGCCAAAGCTGGGAATTTGAGGCCAGCCTGACCTTGCTAGACCCCATCTCCACCTTAAAAGTAGAAAATTAGCCAGGCCTGGTGGTGTGCCCGTGGTCCCAGTTGCTCAGGAGGCTGAGGCAGGAGGATCACTGAGCCAGGAGTTGGAGGTTGCAGTGAGTTTTGATGATGCCATTAAACTCTAGCCCAGGTGACAAAGTTAGAACTCATCTCAAAAAGAAAAAAATACATATAGTATATTTACAATGCAGAGTCCTGCCAGACACCACCTTAGCCAATTGATGAAAGGTTACTGTGACTAACGATTCCCATTACTGTCACATACACTGTCATGAGGTCCTAAGGAAAGCACTCCACCCTGTGCTATCTTCCTCAATAACGTACACCCTCAATCTAGTAATGAATACACCAGAAAACCCCAAGTCCAGAAACCTTCATCAGAATAACTGATCAATACCCTAAAAAAAGTGTCCAGGTCATGAACGACAGGAAAAACTGAGAAGCACACAAAGACTAAATTCACTGTGGGGTCTGGGGACAGAAAGTAGACTTGCTGGGAAAACTGGCAAAATAGGAATGAGTGGCATCCTTCAGTTAGTAACGCTGAGCTGAGGTTCATTTCTCAGTGTTGACAGACTCTCCATGGCTATGCAACACAGGAGTAGCTGGCCAAGAGGAGACAGGGACTCGCTATGCTACTTTTCTGTAAGATCAAAATTATCCTTCAAAAGATAGAGTTAGGAAAAACATATGTATCATGATCTAGGGTCTCTATTTACTCTACAGAATGACACCAACATTCTGTCTTTCAGACAGGTGTGCGCAACGTCCACCTCTCCGCTATCCTCATAGTCAAACCAAGACTTTTCTTATTTTTTTTTAATTTCCTATTGTTTAATAGGACACTATCAATTCTTGAACTCACTTCCAACATTTCTACTGCTTAATTTAGACACACACAAAATTTCTCCTAAATGTACCCTAACATAGATATGTTTTAAATTATCACTTCCTAAAAGTGCTTATTTTGTATCTATTTTTGCATTTCTTATTCAACTGTACCTATGATAACCAAAGGGTTCTACTCCAGTTCCATTAAAGATGCTAGCTTGTGCTATGAACAAACCAATTCCATTTGATCATAATTAAGGACTAATCAAGAATTCGACTTTTTCTCCAAGAATGATTAAAAAACTAAACAACACAGGTAATTATTTAAAGTGTTGATCCCACTGCTCACAAGTGTCAGAATTGAGATTCAAGTCCGTATTTGTGCTACAGAGTCAACATTTAATTATATTTTTAAAATCTAACAGTAATAATAGAATAATTGGGTAAAGAAAGAATTATAGTCAACAAGCTAGCTTATACATTTGTATGAGTGTGATGTTTACAGATAAAGACGTTACAAGCTTCATCTAATTATTTGATTATAAATGGTAGAATATATAAGATATACTTCGAAGGAGAATTTAAACTAATATTTGAAATACTTAAATTTCACAAGTATACTGCATTTTATATTAACTATAAAAGTTTAATAATTCTAGTAATAAAAACAAAACCAGAGGCATCACTCTACCAGACTTCAGATTATATTACAAGTCCACAGTGAGCAAAACAGCATGGTATTGGCACAAAAACAAAGACATAGACATTTGGAACAGAATAGAAAACCAAGAGATAAAATCAGTCTCTTATCTCCGCCTGATCTTCGATACACCCAACAAAGCATGCACTGTGGAAAAGAATCCCTATTCAACAAATGGTACTGGGAGAACCAGATAACCATATGTAAAAGACAGAAACTGGACCTGCACCTTTCACCACTGGGGAAAGATTTTATGACAAAGACTACTGTGGCAATCACAACAACAAAAATAAACAAATGAGGCTTAAGCTGAAAAGCTTCTGCACAGCTAAGTACACAACAATTAAAGCAAATACGCAACCTTCATAATGGGAATAAAATATTTGCATATTATGACTCTGACGAAGGGTTGATAACTAGGATCTACAGAGAACTCAAATTCATCAACAAAAAAAGAACAAACAATTCCTTCTATCATTGGGTAAGAGACAGGAACAGAACCTTCTCAGAGGAAGAAGAATGGCTAACAAACATTTGAAAAAAATGTTCATTGTCCCTAATTATCAGAGAAATGCAAATCAAAACCACCCTGAGATATAACATAACTTCCATGAGAATAGCCCACATCACAAAGTCCCAAAGCTGCAGATGCTGGTGCGGATGTGGAGAGAAGGGAACACTTTTACATTGGTGGTGGGACTGCAAACTAACACAGCCTCTTTGGAAAGAAGCATGGAGAATCCTCGAAGAACTCAGATTAGACCTCCCATTTGATCCTGCAATCCCATTACTAGGCATCTACCCAGAAAAAAAAAAGATCATTTTATTATAAGGACATTTGCATTAGATTGTTTATCACAGCTCAATTTATAATCGCCAAGATGTGGAAACAGCCTAAATGCCCACCAACCCAGGAATGAATGAACAAACTGCATGATATGTATACCATGGTATACCTATAGCCATTTAAAAAGATGGAGAGTTTACATTTTTTGTGTTAACGTGGAAGGAGTTGAAGCACATTCTTCTCAGCAAAGTATCACAAGAATGGAAAAGCAAGTATCCAGTGTACTCAATACTAATATGAAGCCAGCTGATGATGTAATACATGCCCACATAAGAGAAAATCTCAAATAAATTCAATGGGGGGAGGCAGAAGGAAGGAGCGTGGAGAGGGGAGGAGGGAAGGGGACTGGTGTGGGCACAATGTGAGGATATATGGCACAACTCTGGGGTGAAGGACACAACCACGAGAGGGACTCTACCTAACAAACGCAAACATTATGACCTAGCTGTCTGTATCCTCACATTAATCCAAAACTTAAGAAAAAGTTTAAGAATTCAGTTATACAGTGTATTAGAAATATTTTAAAATCTTTCTTGTTTTCAAAAACCATCCCGATTCTTTGTCAGTATATGCAATTTATACAAAGAATTTGAAAAGAAGAACATGTATTTTTAAAGGGAGGATATAAAACTATTGGGCTCCATTTTAATCAGATTTTTCCTTGTTCAGATCACATCCCAGATCAGAGTTAGTAGAAGTATGGGTGGGGATACACGGCCGGCTTCCTGGACTTTTCTTTCTCTTTGGACACAGCCACACATTTGCAGCTTGGAGAGAACTTAGAGGGGCTGGGATTCTCTCCTGGGTCTCCTTGCTTGGGATAAGGAGAGAGTGATGTTTCTCTCTCTGAATGTATAGTAGCCAGAATCTCCTGAAGGGGAAAGCCACCATCAAAGTTTAAACACCTGAAAATGAATTTTAAATCGCTACATATTTGTTAAACAAGGTTGATTATTTTGGGGTGATAGGAAAAATCCTGGGTAGCTTAAAAAGAGGACAGGTATCCTTTTAAATATCCATAGCACCCAAATAAAGCCCAGACAACTCTGCTCTCTGTTTGGACTCATCCTAGTCACAATTCTTTATCTTACTTCCCTGTCCCCTTAACTTCTACCTTACCCTCTAAAGACGACTACTGTTACTCAATCAGAACTTCTGCTGATAGAAGATCCAGAAATGAAAAGATCTGTGCTTTGCCTATGATCAACATGACAGTGAGGAAGAGAATAAGGATTTGCTACTGACTACAAAAACTGAACCATGTGTGACTTGGTGATGTGGCTTACTTTGCTACTCATGCTACTTAATATCTTTGATACTATCCTGAGTACCTGTTATACGAGGGATTGGCAAGCTCTGGTCCCTAGCCACATGTGGCTCTCTGCCTGTTCTGGGGAATAAGGTTTTACTTGAACACAGTAAGGCTTATTCATTTACTAATTATTTATAGATTCTTTTGTGCTATAATCACCAAGTCTAGTAGTTATGGCAGAGAATGGCCTGCAAATCCTAAAATATTTACTATTTGGCCCTTTACCCCATGACAGAGCTGATACCAAACAGTCTTAAACAAGGAAGTTTTACTGCTTATGGTCAGAATGTACACAAGTCAGGAGAGGAGATAAGCTATTTATGCATTCAGGAGTCTTTTCATTGTTCTAATAAGATATACTGACTTTTTCCTATTATATTACAGCTGTTCTTTTCTTGGTATACACAGTATTGCCTAATATTCCAGGAAGGTAGACACTGGGGCTTATCCCTCTGCAGCTATCGGAGACTCTCCAATAGACACCAGTGCATAAGGAAATCCACATTCACTTAAGAAATTCATAAATAAATAGCTCTTCAAAGTTCCATCTAGTTTATGTCCCCCTAAACACACTCCCCACTTACCATAAATGTTTCCAATATTCAATAAAATTTTATATCATCACAAGATTCATATTTTTCTGTGCATATGCCACAGGTAAATTTTTTTTTTTAAGTAAAGATTTTGACAAATTTGTGTCAAACAACTTCCCTAAAGATGCAGTGCAAAACTTGTCTTTTGAAGATCAGTCAGATGAACTGCTACCTACCCTCCACTGCTGCCAGACAGTGCCACCTGCTGGAAGAGTCAGAGTCCCAGACGGCACAGAACTCCCTGATGGAGCTCCTGGGGGCCAGCTCTCCCACCCCAAACTACATGCAGTGTCAATGTTCTTTTGTTGTTGGAGTTTGTCTGTTTTTGTTTCTCTCATATGTTTAGCAATACTACTGTGAAAGCCAAATAGCAGCAACATGGGGGAAAAAATTTTAAAGCGTGCAAACTATTGTGTTGTTTCTTTAAGATGAAAATATCATTAACAACATAATGAACCAGAGCTTAATGTTTGTTAACTTTAGGAAGTCAACAAAAGACTCATAACTATATCATTCATAATGATTTTTAACAATGCTTTAGTTTAACCATAAAGCCTAAAGCCTATTCTTTCATATTCTATATGGACATTCTTCTTAAAAGGAATAACAATATTTTCCATAAAAACCTCAGTGATAATATTCTCCAGGTGAAAAGAAAGATTTTTTTTATAAAATTCACTTAAATTTTTTTTTAAGAATAAATGTGATATAGGTTTTAAAATGTATGATCTAACATCATCTTCAAACACACATTGTTATTTAGTACTTAAACCTCAACAAGAATAATGTTTCATTGCACTTTTCCATATTAAATGATCTTCCATGTTTGGCAGCTGAGGGTACACATTAACATTCCTTGCACTGAAGTCCAGCATTCGGGTGACATAAACATTCTTTAGATCAAAGGATACAAAGCAAATAGCTGGCTGCATGATTTTTGACACAAAAGGTGAAAATTAAAATGCACTACCCCAAGATGACAAGAACAAAACTCCTAAGGTTGTATAATCTGTATGGTAAGAATATAAGGGAATGGGCAGTGGGGCTAGCAGCATATGCTGTAACTGTAGCTTGAGTTGCTATTCTTAAATTAATGGAAACTTCTTTTAAATGCCAAGTGTTGAACAATCCAAGATGGCGGTCAAGTAAGGGCATGGTGAGTCTGGGGAGATAAGACTCCAGGCATCTCTGGCTGGTGGGATCTGCCTATAATCATCCCTTTGAGGATACAGGGAGGCAGCAAAGGACTTCTGGACCCCAAGAGGAGGACAAAAACAGTGGAAAACTGGCAAGTAGTTGCATATGTCCAATCAACCTAATCCCACTGGCAGACAAAAGTACAAGCAGCAGAGAGACTGCAAACCGGAAAAGCCTTACCTGCGAACTGTTTTGGTGTTTTTGGACTTGGCACTCAGTTGTACTGCCTTTGGGGAGAGCTTGAGTAGGAGTGTGGAGAACTTTGGGCATTGTCTAGGGCCCCAGACTGAGCCGCTGAGCCTGCCAGAGCTAATAGTGTTCGGCTGTGGGCTGCAGGGAGCCATTGTGAGAGAACTACCCCAGCAAGCTCCGCCCTCAGGGTCGCAGAGCAAGGATCAGGCAAAAGCTAGTAACCTAGTGACTGAGCAGCCTAAAAGCAGGGACTGAGCTGCCTTAAAGCCTTAACCCTCAGGGGCAGAGTGAGGCCGGTTTTGGCACACTGGAGCCTAAGGCTGTTGCCCTGGGTAGAGTGCTGTGGAGTCACAGCTCATAGCAACCGCAAACTCCAGGGCATGGCGCCGTCAGGACCTCCATAAGAGCTGCATCACAACACCCGACCCGAGATTGAGCGCCCGCTGGACCTCCGCATGCCCTGACCAGGAACTGCAGGAGCCCAGCAAACCTCCGTTTTCCCTCCTGTACCCTTCCTGCCTCCATACCGGCTTGCTCGTCTGGTCAGGGGCTCTAGTAGCCGTGTACCCTCAGGAGCCCTCCTTGCCTCTGCGCAGAGCCCTTCTCCTGTCCAGAGACCCCTGGAGCCTTGGGCTCTCTGTGCCAAAGTCACTGGGCGCCAGGCACTCCCAGAACCATGAGCACCATCTCCCGCCCTGTTGCTGGATCTGGGTATGACACACTCCAGAGCTGCTTCCACAACCAGAACTCCCCGGCTGGGGCAGCCCCAGAGGAACTACACAGGGCCACTCCGGACAAAGATCCAGCAACAACAGACTGATTCTGCTGGAGAAACACCTCCTCAACTCCAAGGATGGCCAGAGTCAACAGTAAAAAGCAATCATGAGGTGAATCAACAGAAAAACTCTGGCAATATGAATAGTCAGAGTAGATCAACTCCCCCAAGGATCAATGGGGCAGACACAGCACAAGATCCCATGCACAAACAAATCGCTGAGATGTCAGAAATCGAATTCAGAATCTGAATAGTAAATGAGATAGAATTAGAATTCCAAGCAGTAACCCAAAAAATGTTGCAAGAATTCAACAAATTCAAAGACCAAATGACCAAAGATTTTGACACATTGAGACAAGAAGTTGCATCCCTCAAAGATCTGAGAAACACAGTAGAATCCCTCAGTAACAGAATAAAGCAAGTAGAAGAAAGGATTTCTGACACTGAAGACAAAGTTTTCGAACACTCCCAAATACTCAAAGAGGAAGAGAAATGGTGGGCAAAAACAGATCACTGTCTCAGAGAGCTCTGGGATAACTTGAAGAAAACCAGTATTTGTCTTATAGGGATCCCTGAAAGTGGTGAAGTGGCTTCACAAGGCACAGAGCCTCTTCTCCATGAGATTATGAAGGAGAACTTTTCAGACATGCCAAGAGATTCTGAAATTCAGATAGCAGACAGTTTCAGAACTCCAGCAAGACTCAACCCAAATAAGACATCCCCTAGACACATCATGATCAACTTCACTAAAGTTAATATGAAGGAGAAAATTCTGAAGGCAGCCAGATGAAAGTAAACCATCACCTACAAGGGCAAAAATATTAGAATAACTGCAGATCTCGCTGCTGAAACCTTTCAAGCTAGAAGAGGATGGTCATCAACTTTTAATCTCCTAAAACAAAACAACTTTCAACCCAGGATCCTATACCCAGCAAAACAGAGTTTCATTTATGACAGAGAAATTAAATACTATAATAACATTCACATGTTGAAGAAATTTGCCATAACTAAACCAGCTCTCCAGGATATTCTCAGACCTATCCTCCATAAAGACAAGTGTAATCCTCCACCATAAAAGTAAACCCACCCAGACAATTTTGGTCAAATTCCAACTTCCACAGTCACAAAAGGATTAAAAATGTCCACCGAACCCTCAAAAGGCTTATCAATATTCTCAATTAATGTGAATGGTTTAAACTGTCCTCTAAAGAGGCACAGGTTGGCTGACTGGATACAAAAACTCAAGCAAGATATCTGCTGCATACAAGAATTGCATCTTACATTAAAAGACAAATTTAGACTCAAGGTGAAGAGATGGTCATCTATATTCCAGGAAAATGGAAAGCAGAAAAAAGCAGGCATTGCAATCTTATTCACAGACGCAATAGGCTTTAAACCAACTGAAATAAGGAAGGATAAGGTTGGACACTTCATATATGTTAACGGTAATACTCAATATGATGAGATTTCAATTATTAATATTTATGCACCCAACCAGAACGCACCTCAATTTATAAGGGAAACTCTTAACAGACATGAACAACTCGATTTCTTCCAGTTCCATAGTAGTTGGAGATTTTAACCCCTTTAGCAGTGCTGGATAGATCCTCCAAAAAGAAGCTGAGCAAGGAAATTTTAGATTTTAACGTAACCATTCAACATCTGGACTTAACAGACATCTACAGAACATTTCATCCCAACAAAATTGAATTCACCTCATCAGCTCATAGAATATACTCCAAAATCAACCACATCCTAGGGCACAAATTTAACGTTAGCAAATTTAGAAAAATAGAAATTATTCCTTGCATCTTCTCAGACTATCATGGAATAAAAGTTGAACTCAATAACAACAGGAACCCGCATACCCATACAAAAACATGGAAGCTAAACAACCTTATGCTGAAGGATACATGGGTTATAGATGAGATTAAGAAGGAAATCATCAAATTTTTGGAACAAAGCAAAAATCAAGACACGAATTACTAGAACCTCTGGGATACTGCAAAGGCAGTCCTAACAGAGAAATTTATAGTATTGCAAGCCTTCCTCAAGAAAACAAAAAGAGAGGACGTGAATAACTTAATGGGACATCTCAAGCAACTGCAAAAAGTTAGAACACTCCAACCCCAAACCCAGCAGAAGAAAAGAAATAACCAAAATCAGAGCAGAATTCAATAAAATTGAAAACTAAAAAGAATTATACAACAGATCAATAAATCCAAAAGTTGGTTCTTTGAAAAGATCGATAAAATAGATAAACCCTTGGTCAAACTAACCAGGAAAAAAAGAAGAAAATCTTTAATTTCATCAATCAGAAATGGTAATGATGAAATAATAACAGACTCCTCAGAAATTCAAAAAATCCTTAATGAACACTATAAGAAACTCTACTCACAGAAATATGAAAATCTAAAAGAAATCGACCAATACCTGGAAGTATGCACCCCACCAAGACTTAGCCATAATGAAGTGGAAATGCTGAACAGGTCTATATCAAGTTCTGACATAGCATCAACTATACAAAATCTCCCTAAAAAGAAAAGCCCAGGACCAGATGGCTTTATGTCAGAATTCTACCAAAACTTTAAAGAAAAACTAGTACGTATATTACTAAACCTCTTCCAAAATATAGAAAAAGAAGGAATATCACCCAACACATTCTACGAGGCAAGTATCTCCTTGATCCCCAAACCAGGGAAAGACCCAACAAGAAAAGAAAATTATACACCAATATCACTAATGAATATTGACGCTAAAATACTCAATAAGATCCTAACAAACAGAATCCAACAACACATCAAAAAAATTATACACCAGGACCAAGTGGGATTTATCCCAGGGTCTCAAGGCTGGTTCAATATACGTAAATCTATAAATGTAATTCAGCACATAAACAAACTAAAAAATAAGGACCATATGATTCTTTCAATTGATGCAGAAAAAGCTTTTGATAATAT
>CAUYPK010111288.1:0-27303 GCA_963574355.1 Loris lydekkerianus | reverse complement strand
ACCATAACAGCTGTGCTATGGGCGCTGAGCTGAGAGGCTGAATTTTTTTTTTTAGACAGAGACTCAAGCTGTCACCCTGGGTAGAGTGCCGTGGCATCACAGCTCACAGCAACCTCCAACTCCTGGGCTCAAGCGATTCTCCTGCCTCCACCTCCTAAGTAGCTGGGAATACAGGCGACCGCCACAATGCCTAACTATTTTTTTTGGTTGCAGCCATCATTGTTGTTTGGTGGGCCCAGGCTAGATTCAAAACTGCTAGCTCAGGTATATGTGGCTGGCACCTTAGCTGCTTGAGCCACAGGCGCCAAGCCAGAGAGGCTGAATTTTTAAATTAAATTTCTAAGCAATCAAGAGAAAGTGGGAGGAGATCTGTAGTTCACTTGTCCTGACTGAGGACTAGGGATTTAGAAATAGATTTAAGTGTGTCTAAAGGAGATGAGTTCGTTCTTTGTGGGGAAAGACAAGACATGTTTAACTAATAATATATTTAAGAAACAGTTTCTGTTTGGCTAGGATCAAGTTGCTAGCAGATTCGGTGTCTGGTGAAAGCCCATGTCCCAGTTCTTAGTTGACTGTCTTCTTGCTATGTTCTCATGGGGCAGAAAGAGCAAGGGAGGGAGCTCTCTGGAATCTCTTTCATATGGGCACTCATATCATTCATGAAGGCCCTCATGATCCAATCCTTCCAAAAACCCCACTTCCTAATACCATCATGCTGGGGGTATGTGACATTTCACCATAGCTCTCTTGGAGGGACATAAACATTCAGATTAGAGCACTCTGCCACTTACTGGCTGTAGGGCTTTGGAGAAGCCACTCAGCCTCTGTGAGCTTTAATTTCTTACATGCAAAATAGGAATAACAATCCCTGCTTCACATGTTTTTTAGTGATATTAAGAGAAAATGGGCTTGGTGCCCATATCACAGTGGTTATGGTGCCAGCCATGTACACTTAGGCTGGCAGGTTTGAGCCTAGCCCAGGTCAGCTAAACAACAATGACAAACACAACAAAAGATAGCCACGCATTGTGGCAGGCTCTGGTGGTCCCAGCTACTTGAGAGGCTGGGGCAAGGAAATTGCTTAAGCCCAGGAGTGTGAGATTTCTGTGAGCTGTGATGCCATGGCACTCTACCGAGAGCAACATAGTGAGACTCTGTCTAAAAAAAAAAAAGAGAGAGAAAATGAATTCCTGGTACCAATCCATATCTGACACTTAGTATATCAGTCACTCCTCTCCCCAGTGAAAAAGGAAATAGGAGTAAATCCTAAAAAAACACCCAACCCCTTTGGGAGTAGAGAACTCAGGTCCTCTTTATTAAGGGCCATTTACAGCAGGATGGGGTGATCTAAGCATCAGGTTTCTTGACCAGTCCCCCTTGGTCTTCACAGCCTCAAGGAACCTGCCACTGCTGCTGAGCCTCCTCTCCCTAGTGCAGCTGAGGAATGAGTCCAAGCAAGAACTGGACAGCATGGCCATGAAGCTCCTTCACCAAGGTGCCTTAGCCACTTGGGAAAGTGCCTGAGAGCCCAGGGCTGGGTGTGCAGTAGGTGCTCACTCAGTAGTGGTGGCGTTCCTGCTTCTCTCTTTTCATCCCTTTGAAAGAAGTTGGTAGGTCAGTCTACCCCTGAGGATTTCTTGCTAAGAGACCTCTCAGGACTTCCTCTGCTTGTCCTTGGGTGTGTTTGGAAGATTAAAAAAAAAAAAAAAAAAAAAAAAAAAATCAGTGTATGACAGGCACAGGCTATAGAGTCAGGGGAGTTTGGGTCTGAATGTCAGCTTTGTTACTAGTGATGTGACATTGGGCAATCAGCTAGCCTCTAAGAGCCTTAGGTTCTGCAGCAGCACCTGTGGCTCAAGGAGTAGGACGCTGGCCCCATATGCCGGAGGTGGCAGGTTCAAACCCAGCCCTAGCCAAAAATTGCCAAAAAACCAAAAAGAGCCTTAGGTTCTTCATAGCACTTCCCTAAGAAAGTGAAGTGGGTTGAGATAAGTAATACTCATCCAGTAGGTGAAGAATGCCACACAATTGCTCATAGTAGGCCTCCAACAGATACTGTCTGTGCAGATTCCTTTCTCCTGGCACAAGGATGATTCTGTACCTTACCCTGCAATTGACTCAGGTCTGATGAGCCATATCTCAGTTCTCTAGGCGTCATTTCTCCTCACACCCCAAACTTCATTGGGACTTTTCATAGCATATGAATGTTGTTGACATTTCATAGGCAGCACCCTTAGGAAGATTTGTTGAGGGAGTGTTAAAATGAATAGGAAAAATGAAATGTCTTCAGTGTCTGTGGACTCATAGGTCCTCTGGCCACAGGTGAGGATAAAGTGCTCTTCCTGCCTGGAGCTCAGTCTTCCTTGAGAACATCAGTGTCAAGCTCAAAAAAGGCTGCTGGGGAGAGGCAGCAAACTCTGCCTCAGTCATCACCCGCCATCTGTCAGAACAAGGCTGACACTAAGCTGGAAGGGGTAATCTGTATGTGACAAAATCAGCCTTCCCGGGGGCTTCTGACAGTGAGGAATAACAGACTGAAACCTATACATGAAATGTAATAGACATTTATACATAGTCCTTGAATATTTCTAGTTGTGAGCACTGAGAGTAGAGGACTATGTTTCAGGGGTACAAGTGCCAATGGGGGAGACCACAAACCAATTAGAAGTCAGAGTGTGATGTGCCTGAAACAGGGAATGGACACTTGGGTAGGTTTCATACTAGGATAGGGGTAGGGAGATGGGGAGTAGCAGTTCTCAAGAGGAAACAAACATGTTCTATAGCTCTATACAACATAGAACAAACATGTTCTATAGCTCTGTTCTATAGCTCTGCAGTATAGTCAGTACCACTCTGAGCAGGGATGGGGGCAAAGAGGTCCCATAACTGTCTGCTCTGCAGTGTAGTCAGTACCACTCTGAGCAGAGATGGGGGCACAGACATCCCAAAGCTGCTGCACAGTATAGACAGTACCACTCTGAGGAGGGATGGGGGAGACAGAATCAGCATCTCATCATGCTTTAAGAGGTAAGAAGGACATTAAGGGGAAGGGAACTTTTTGCTGGATCTTGATTGCTGACTAGGAGTTGAGGAGTTAGCCAAACAAGATGATGTGAGAGACAGGATATGCCAAGTACAAGAAACAGCACCTTGATCTGATCAACTGTTAGAGCTCCCCTGGGAAGTTGGTAAGTGCCTCATGGCTGGAAGAATTCAGAGGCTAGATTGTCTCAGGGAGCAGTTAAGAGTTTTGCTAAGGGTGGCGAGTTGGCCTAGATGACCTTGCAGAGCTTTGCAGGCTGGAGTCTGTCATGACAATCGTGCTGTTACAGGATGCCTTTGATTACCTCAACTACAATCTGTTCTGGCTAATGTGCAGGTGTCAGTTGCATAGTAGATGTTTGTCCAGATGGAAGGTGTGAACGTGCCTTCAGGCTTCTTCCCACTAGCTATAATATCAGGGACACTTAGTTTGTGCTTGCTCCCCAAGACTGACATCTGAAATTAGCCACCATCTGTGAGAAGAACAAGTGCTGGTGTGCATTAAAACAATAGGCAGCCTTGGGACTCTCTTGTCTTGCAGTGAGCACACTATGTGGGAAGTGTAGCCCCACTGATGTGGACATCCTGCAGCCCTCCTTCAACTTCCTATATTGGAGCCTTCATCAGACCACACCCAGCAGTCAGAAAAGAGGTACAGGGACCCAGAGCTGGGACAGTGAAGAGGAGGAGTGTTGGCCAGTGTCTGTGGCCTTCTCTTCCCTCAATTTTTCCATCTTAAAAGAATAAATAGGGGCTCAGCGCCTGTAGCACAGTGGTTATGATGCCAGTCACGTAAACTGAGGGTGGTGGATTCAATCCCGGCCCAAGCCACCTAAACAACAATGACAAAACAACTGCAACAAAAAATAGCTGGGTATTGTAGCAGGCGCATGTAGTTCCAGCTACTTGGGAGGCTGAGGCAAGAGAATCGCCTAAGCCCAAGAGTTGGAGGTTGCTGTGAGCTGTGATGCCATGGCACTCTACCCAGGGCAACATTGTGAGACTCAGGATAAAAAAAATAAATAACGATCAATAAAATAAAAAAATAAATAAGGCTGGGCGTGGTGGCTTAGGCCTGTAATCCCAGCACTTGGGAGGCTGAGGTGGGTGAATTGCTTGAGCTCAGGAGTTCAAGACCAGCTTCAGCAAGAGCGAGACCCTGCCTCTAAAAACTAGCTGGGCATTATGGTGGGCACCTGCAAACCCAGCTACTTGGGAGGCTGCAAACCCAGCTACTTTGAGGTTGCTTGAGCTATGATGCCATGGCACTCTACCAAGGGCAACAAAGTGAGACTCTGTCTCAAAAAATAAAATAAAAAATTAAGTAAATAAATAAATAGGGATGTGCATGTGATCATGTGGCTAGTGGTCATAAGGTGTTTTCTGGTTCTTTTTTTTTTAGAGACAGAGTCTCACTTTGTTGCCCTTGGTAGAGTGCTGTGGCATCACAGCTCACAGCAACCTCCAACTCCTGGGCTTAGACGATTCTCTTGCCTCAGCCTCCTGAGTAGCTGGAACCACAGGCACCTGCCGCAGTGCCCGGCTATTTTTTGTTGCAGTTTGGCCAGGGCTGGGTTTGAACCCGCCACCCCCTATTCACTGAGCCACATGCACCTCCCAGTTTTCTGGTTCTGATAACCTGTGGTTCTGTTATGAAGCTGGGACCCTTAGAGTCTCAACTGATCCTTAGGTTTGTTTTTGTGCATGTGAAGCCCCCATTGGGTGCTGAGCACCATGGTGGCATTGAGTCGAACTTCCTTGCGTGGACCCTGCCCCACCCCACCCCCTGCAGCTGCTGCAGTGCTCCTGAGCAGCACAGCCTTGATAGAGCTTCTGGAGAAGTTGCTGGCAATTACCTTGACAGAGGCAGATTCTCCCAGGACTGCACTCCTCTGCTCTGCTTGGCTGCTCACCACCTCCTTCTCTGCCCAGCAGTATGATGGCAGTTTGCAGGTTAGTCTCTAATACCTGTAGGGGCATGGGTGGCATTCAAAGGAGTGTTGAAGATCCTGAGTTCTGGTCCTAGCTCTGTAACTGTGTGGCCTTGCAAAGTATTTAATCCCCTGAGCTTCAGTTTCCTTGGGGGAAGGAAAACTTCCTTCCATGGGGAAAAAGCACCCCAGGGTTGTTGTCATGTCATGTCATGCACATGGATTGCCTACATGCCAGGTTGTATTCTTGGCACAAAAGAATAAAAAAATAAACATGGCATGTACCCTACCCTTAGGGTACATGACATTACCTTAAGGGGGTACAAAGATATTAGGGAAAGGCATTTCAGGTAGAAAAAACAATATAAGCAAAGGCATGAAGCTACCGTATATACTCGAGTATAAGCCGAGTTTTTTCCGGCACAAAATTTGTGCCGAAAAACCCGAACTCGGCACAAATTTTGTGCTGAAATAACTCTGCTTATACTCGAGTATATATGGTATACAGTTTTCAGATATGGTCTATAACTTTGGAGAATGATGAGCTGCTCTGTGTGGCTGGAATGTGATGAGTGAATGGAGCAGAAGCCAGCCTGTGACCTTGCAGTGCTGCATGTGATTGACTGTTCTTGTCACTGTTCGGGAAGGGAATGCAAGGAACAGAAAAGCAGTGGACATATCCTCAGATCAGTGCCCTGAGTGAGCACTTCATGGGCTGCTTCACATTCAGGGGTCCTCTTCCCAAAGCTGGCTGCTCCTAATGGATAGAAACTATATCCTATCCTCCGCAGTATCCTTGGCCCAGTACTGTGCCAGTCCAGTGATGGGCACACAGCTCATTTATATCAATATCAAAATTTGGCCTCTGGGGTGGTAACAAACTGTAGCAAATCTATGCTGAGGCAGATCCAGGGGATTGTTCCCTGCTTTTCTCTGTAAGGCTGTCAGGCCCATCCATCTCTCAATAGTCACCTGCCTAAGAGAAAATCTGCACCTTGTCCTTGGCTCTGCTCTGGCCCTCAGTTCACACCTAGCCAGTTACCTACTCCCAGCGACTCCACTGCCCAACTTAGATCTGATCACTCATCCTCCCCACTAATGTGGCCTATTTACATCTCCTGGCTGTCAGCCTCTTCCTTTCTGTACATGTCATATCACTGTAGCCACAGTCTGTCCTCACATCTCTTCCTAGACTTCTTTGGGAGCCTTTTGCAACCTTACTTTCTGCCATTTCTACACTCCTTTCCTGTCCTCTGGTCAAATGTTTCCTCTTCTCCCAATCAGCTGTGCCCCCCTCCCCTTTTTTTTTGAGACAGAGCCTCACTGTGTCATTCTCGTTAGAGTGCTGTGGTGTCACAGCTCATAGCAACCTCAAACTCTTGGGCTTAAGTGATTCTCTTCCCTCAGCCACCCAAGTATTTGGGACTATAGGCGCCCGCCACAACGCCCAGCTATTTTTTGTTGCAGCTGGCCTGGGCCAGGTTCGAACCCACTACCCTTGATGTATGTGGCTGGCGCCATAACCACTGTGCTATGGGCGCTGAGCCCAGCTGTACCCCTTCACATCTCTATACCTCTTTTTTGTTTCTTTGTTTCTTTGTTGATTTGTTTTATTTATTTATTTTTTTCAGGACAATTTTAGATCTATAGAAAAATTGTGCAGGTAGTGCAGAGAGGTCCCATGTAAACTCCACACAGTTTCCTCTTTATTAATATCTTACATTAGCATGGCATCTCTACGCTTTTTACAAGTTGGTTCTTTTGTCTAGAACCTGCTGCTATCATAAGCAATAAGGATTTTCTTTTTGGAAACAGAGTCTCACTTTGTCACTCACTTTATGAGTGCCATGGCATCACAGCTCACAGCAACCTCATACTCTTGGGCTCAAGAGATTCTCTTGCCAGGACTACGGGCACCTGCCACAATGCCCGGCTGGCTCAGCCTTGTCTCAAACTTATGAGCTCAGGCGATCTACCTGCCTTGGCCTCCCAGAGTGCTAGGATTACAGGTGTGAGCCACCACGCCTGGCCTGGCAATAGGGATATTAAAGGAACTGCTTTGTGCCATACTATGATAGAGCTAAGCAGAGTAGAAGTAGGTCCTACCCTCAGGCAGCTTGTGTTTCAGCTGAGGGGAGCAGAATAGACTTGCAGCTTTGAACTTGCGAACTGCAATATCCTCCCAGTTTGGCATTGCTTGACATTAAGGTGCATGTTCACCATGCTGATTCTTGACTGTTCTTCAGAACAGCTTTGGAGGTAGTAAGAGTGGGTGGCATTGTCTCCGTTTCATTGGTGAAGAAAGTGAGGCATGTTGAGAGAGGGGCAGTGACTTGCCCAAGGCCACAAAGCTGGCAAGTGGCAGAGCCAGTATTTTGATTAAGCCTGTTTGACTCCAGATCTTCTGAGTTAGGCAGATAGTGGGCAGATCCAGAGACTGAATCACAGATGAGGTCAGGGAAGGGTATCTGGTGGGGGAAGCCATTGAGGACAGGGAAGATTTGGGAGAAGAGTTCTCTACATACGGACTTGACTCTCCTGCTCATATGCTCCTGAAGCAAGGACCAGTGAAACTTAGAGGACTTTTTGTGGCCTTCAATGTCTCCTGTTTTTTTTTTTTTTTTTTCTTTTTAGAGACAGAGTCTCACTCTGTCCCCTTGGTAGAGTGCTGTGGGGTCACAGCTCACAGCAACCTCTAGCTCTTGGGTTAAGGTGATTCTCTTGCCTCAGCCTCCTGAATAGCTGGCACTACAGGCGCCTGCCACAATGCCCAGCTATTTTTTTGTTGCAGTTTGGCTGGGGCTGGGTTTGAACCCACCACCCTCAGCATATGGAGCCAGCATCCTACTCTCGAGGCACAGGCGCTGCCCCAATGTCCCCTCTTGATGAGCGAACATGTGGCAAGAGGTGGTAGAAGAGCTATGGGGGCAGGTTACTTTCTGCTCAAGCTCACAGAGCATTAGCCCTTTTCCCACTACCCTGCCAGGTTCACCAGACACTATCTGTGGAATTGGACCAAGTTTTGAAGGCCCTCAGCTTTCCGAAGAAAAAGGCCGCATTGCTCTCAGGTATGGGCCCAGGAGTATCCAGCAGGAGAAGAAAAGCTTTTCTGCTAGGTTCTAAGATAGGACCACCACCCAGATCAGCCTATGATCACTCCATAATTAGCTCATCTTCATAGTCTCCCCTTCCTATGACAGAGCTGGGTGGGAGGTGGAGAATGAGGCAGGAGCTGGGTATAATGAGTCTCCTGCTTTCAGCTTCCATCTTATGCTTCCTGCGGACAGCCCTACAACAAAGCTTTTCCTCTGCCCTGGTGGCCCTGGTTCCTTCAGGGGCTCAGCCACTGCCAGGCCCTGAGGACACTAACCTAGCTCCACTGAGAACATCACAAGTGCTGTCCCTGGTCATTGGACTGCAGAACCTCCTGGTGCAGGTAAGGGCTTTGCCTAAGAAGCAGCGAGGCCTCCTTACCCAGGGCAAGAGCAGGAAGGTATGGCTGCCTGTCAAGAGCTTGATATTCCTACCAGGGCCTAGAGCAGTGATTGTCAACCTTTTTTATCGCACAGCACACTTGAACCTATTGTTAAACTTCCATGACACACTTAAATTATGTTGATCAAAAAAAAAAAAAAAAAAAAAAAAAAAAGAGTAAAAAAAAGAAATACTGTGCTTTGAACTTACTGTGCTTTGAACTTTTTTTTTAACTTTTAATTCTCAATTTATTCTTGTAGTTAGGAATAATATGTTGTGCCATATAGGTTAGTTTGTTTAATTAAAATTTCTTGTTTCTTGATTCTCTTACATATAAAATTACATATGGAAAAAACAAGTGAAAAGGAATGCCAGCGGGTGGCACCTGTAGCTCAGTGGGTAGGGCACCAGCCACATACACTGAGGCTGGTGGATTTGAAACCCAGCCTGGGCCTGCTAAACAACAATGGCAACTGCAACAACAACAACAACAAAAAAAGCTGGTCGTTGTGGCAGGTGCCTGTAGTCCCAGGTACTTGGGAGGCTGAGGCAAGAGAATCGCTTAAGCCCCAGAGCTCGAGGTAGCTATGATGCTACAGCACTCTACCCAGGGTGACATAGTGAGACTGCCTCAAAAAAAATAAAAAAAGGGATGCCAGGATTTGAGTACACTATATAAGATGAAGGTTTATAGTAAAAGTTAATCTTTTACATGATTTCTGCTACTACTTTGAACCCTACTAAAGTATTATATTTCTTCAATCATTCTGAATTCATAAACATTGTCATTTTTCTGTGTCTATTATACTTAAGTTATATGCTTTGTGTTTTTCTTTTATTTTTAATTATATAGGTAATATATGCTAATTATAACTAATTCTTCCAATCTGTAAAACACACAGGTCTAATCTTATTATAATTTCCTTTCCAACAGAGAGAACTACTTTGGCATTTTATATTCTGCTAAAAAATTACATATAATCTATAAATAATTTTTTTTTAAATTTCTCTATTAGAGTTTTAGGCCTTAGCTTTATTTTCAATTGCTCAAAGAATACATTGATGTTGCTTGATTTTATTTATATCTCATCTACTTTTCTGTAAGTAGATATAACTTTCCAAAAATATAGTCATTTCCCCAATTCATATGTTGTTCTTCAAAAACATCAACTGTCTCAAGACAATGGGTACTGCACGTTGTACCAAGCAACCTTCTAATTTCAGCTTCTGGGAAATAAAATGGTGGGCCTGCATGTTTAGTTGGATAGTAATAAAGAACAGCCAGTAGATACTGAAACCCTTTTCCAGCAAGGATAACGTTATGTCTGCATAGCATTCACGATCACCTGGATTAATGGCCACTAATGCTCCTCTATCCCAAATCCTGTCAAATTTGCCAATATTTATTCTGGGAGGATCAAAAATGCTGCAATAATACAATGAAATATTCCCTGAAGAACTCTTAAACATTTTGTCTCTAGGATTTCTGTGATTTATTCTTCTGAGTAAGAGAGATTCTGCTCTGTAAAAAATACTTGTATCCCAAGTTCACTGATTTCCACACCAACTACACTGTGTTCCAGGTCTGTAAACCATTTCATCTTACCTGCTTTTCCACAAAGAGGAAAAAAACACCCTCAGTCTGCTTTTGCTTTTAAGAAAAGTATCCAAATGCTTCTTTAATAACTGATGTCCTTGTTACTGATGAAATGCAAGTTTGTGGTTCACCCAGTTGTTTTGCCATTCTTCTAGAGTTAGTGCTTGGTTTTTCTGTACCTCAGTATCAGGGTACTCTTTAATGTGAAGTGAAGTTTTTGCAGTTTCCATAGTTTTGTATATTTCTTTCTCTCACAGAATGTCTCCAAGACCTCGCTCACAGCAGGCTGCCAGAGCACAGCATCAGGCCCAGGTGTCTCCCTTAGCGTCCAGCTCCAGTCCCCAAGCTTGGAACGTCTTTAAAAAATAATTAATGATCTTTAAAAATTTTCGTAGCACACCTAAGATCCTCTCACAGCACACTGGTGCTGGCACACCGGTTGAAAATCACTGGCCTAGAGGGTAGATTGGTTGAGACTTTTAAAGTTACAGTGACAGGGCTGGGCATGGTGGCTCAACCCTGTAATCCCAGTACTCTGGGAGGCCAAGATGGGTGGATCGCCTGAGCTCACGAGTTCAAGACCAGCCTGAGCCAGAGCAAGACCCAATCTATAAAAATAGCTGGGTGCTGTGGCAGGTGCCTGTAGTCTCAGCTACTCTGAGGTGGAGACAAGAGAATTGCTTGAGCCCAAGAGTTTGAGGTTGCTGTGAGTTGTGATGCTAAGGCACTCTACCAAGGGCAACAAAATAAGACTTTATCTCAAAAAAAAGTTATAGAGACAGAAACAAAACTTAAATTGGGGCTCGGCGCCTGTGGCTCAAGCGGCTAAGGCACCAGCCACATACACCTGAGCTGGCGGATTCGAATCCAGCCTGGGCCCGCCAAACAAAAATGACGGCTGCAACCAAAAAATAGCCAGGCATTGTGGCGGGTGGCTGTAGCCTCAGCTACTTGGGAGGTGGAGACAGGAGACTCGCTTGAGCCCAGGAGTTTGAGGTTGCTGTGAGCTATGATGTCACAGCACTCTACTCAGGGCAACAGCTTGAGGCTCTGTCTCAAAAAAAACAAAACTTAAATTGGCTCATAACTGAGAACTCCAGGAGCACAGCTGGATCCCAGAGGCTCAGACAGTGACATTAGACTCTGTGTCCATTTCTTGCCTTTTGCGTTCCTCACTGTCAGCTTTATTTTTATTATGGGATGCTAAGATGACCAACAGAGGCTCCTAGTTTATATCCTCCCAGCAAGAAGAATGTTTTTCCTTTCCACTAGTTCACAGAATTATGTCTCATTAGCTTGACTTAGGAAATATGCCAATCACCATGGCTGGGGCATGAGATGCTGTGATTGACTCAGTCTGGGTCAGTGCTCTCTCCTGAAGGCTGGGGCATAGAGTCAGCTCTCCATAATCCACACGTGCTGAACCCAGGAGAGGGATAGCTACCCAAAGGACAATTATTACCAGAAGAAGGGATGGATTTAGAGTAAACAAAAACAGGCGTGAACCCTAGAGGGGTTTGCATTATCACTGTTTATTCAGCCATTACATACTGAATCTCAGCTCAGCGTCAGGGCCTACAAAGGGTATTGGGGACCTAAGGAGAATGCCCAAGGAGTGGGTCCTGTGGTAGGTTGATTGTTACCAAGTCTTGTCCTATGGTATAACTATGCATAAGGCTCTATGCTCTTTAGTGATCAAACATCTTATCATATCACAGCATTTAGCTCTTTCAGTTTAAAGTTCACATTTTCATATTATTCATCCCCACAAGATCATGAGATCCTAAAGGTTCAAGGGCAGAGACTGAGTTTGGTTAATCTTTGTGTCTCCTTCCCCTTGTGGGTTCAAAACTAGTAGAGAATTCAGAAATCACATGAGAACCAAAACATCAGATTTATTGCTAATAAATGCCATAGTAGGATATAGCTAGGATTGATAGGATTTAGAGTCAAAATGGGCTTTTTTTTTTTTTTTTTGGTCTAACCATTTTCAAACTTATACCAAAGATGAAATAATTTTTTAGTGAACACTCACACACCCACCACCTAGATTTTTTTTTTTTTTTTTTTTTTTGAGACAAGAGTCTCACTCTGTTGCCCTGGGGTTGAGTGCTGTGGCATCATAGGTCACAGCAACCTCAAACTTCTGGGCTCAAGTGATCCTCTTGCCTCAGCCTCCAGAGTAGTTGGCACTACAGGTACCCACCACAATGTCTGGCTAGTTCTAGAAATGGGGTTTTGAGCTTGCTCAGGCTGGTCTTCAACTTGTGAGCTCAAGCGATCCACCTACCTCGTTCTCCCAGAGTGCTAGGATTACAGGCATGAACCACCATTCCCAGCCTTTCACTACCTAGATTTTATCAATAAAAATTTAATATACTTTATCAACTATCCAAAATGTGCTTTTTAACCACCCTTCTCCCCCCAGCCAGACCAGGGGGCCCACAGGTGGAAAATGTGTTTGAATTA
Source organism: Loris lydekkerianus (assembly GCA_963574355.1). Classification (NCBI taxonomy): domain Eukaryota; kingdom Metazoa; phylum Chordata; class Mammalia; order Primates; family Lorisidae; genus Loris; species Loris lydekkerianus. Next base: position 14,790 of record CAUYPK010111288.1, on the reverse strand, counting down.
CGGATACTTAGCTAGCTAGCCAAGACTTAAGAGCTTCACTTCATAGGAACATGACCCTGATACTCTAATCCTGTCCTGATGGCATAGTAGCTGTTAAGCTAGTATCCTACCTATTAGTTAAAACCCTCCTTGGGTGAGGAAGGCCAGTGAAAGAAATGCTTTTTCTCTAAAGTTTCTGAAAGAGCTTAAGTTAACTGTTTTAACATTCAAAACATAGGGAAGAGGGAAATGATTCCCTTATACCCAATCCTCAGGATAGAGTTTAGCACAAAATTAGTGTTCAGAAATGTTTGTTGAGTGAATGAATGAGGATACAGAAATAAATATGACATGATTTCAGCCTAAATGGGCACTCACAGAGTGAGTGGATTAATATCAAAATAACCTATTAACCAATGGAGCATCCCTAATCTGAAAGTCTGAAATCCAAAGTGCTCTAATGAGCATTTCCTTTGAACACCATGTCAATGCCTGGTGATATAATGAAAATAAACATTGTACTGACTAGAATTCTAGGAATCATTTTTGGTTAGAAGGAAATACTGGATAAACTATTTGGGGCAGAAGATGTGACCCCTGTTTGGAATTAGAGGGCCAATGAGGAGTACTCCTATCCCATATCACCATCTCTAGTTTCCCAGTTTGTAAATGGAATAGGGACCAGACAAAGATCTAAACTTCCATTTTGGCTTGGCGCCTATAGCTCAATGGTTAGGGTGCTGGCCACATGCACTGGGGCTGGTGGGTTTGAACTTAGCTCAGATGCGCTAAACAATTGTCAACAATAACAAAAAAATAGCCAGGCATTGCAGTGGGCACCTGTAGTCTACTGAGAGTGACATAGTGAGACTCTGTCTCAAAAACAAACAAAAAAAACTTCCATTTTATTGGTAAGGCTGATGGAAGAAATAGCTGTTATATATGGCCACAGTGATCTTCCAATAACCTCACCTGAGAATGAAATGTGTTCACCTAGTCATCGGCTGAGATTGACAACCCCAGAACTTTTTGCCCCACCTCCGGTCCCCATTAGGGGCAGTGCCTTTCCTGGTGAGCTTATTCCTCAACCAAAGTAGACCAAAACATTCTTCTGCAGACAAGTGGGTTCAGATGAGAGTCTGAACTGAGTGAGTCTGAACTGAGAGAACTGAGCTGAGTGTTTCTTCTCACAAAGTCATCAATTGGACTAGTCACTTCACCCATGAGGCATAGGATCAGGGAGAGGTGGGTGTTACTCTGGAGATGGCTCTTCGTGGAAATTCAGTCCAGGGAGATGCTCTGGAGTGATAGCAGGTAACTCCTGCCTCTGGAGAGGGATGGGATTGCAGGGTTTTGGACTGATGTCATGGAGTGTGCTGAATTGAGAGGAGATGAGCATTCTCACCAGCTGCTTCCTCAGCCTCCCCCGCCCTAGTGCTCAGCCATACCTGTAAGTATGCATTAAACAGGTGTTGGCAGCTAGAGTGCCAGCCACATACACTGGAGCTGGCAGGTTCAAATCCAGCCCCAACCCGCCAAACAACAACAACTACAACCAAAAAATAGCCAGGCATTGTGGCGGATGCCTGTAGTCCCAAGCTACTTGGGAGGCTGAGGCAAGAGAATCACTTAAGCCCAAGAGCTGTGTGTTGCTGTTAGCTGTGACACCACAGCACCCTACCCAGGTCTAAAAAAAAAAAAAAAAAAAAAAAACACACACACAAAAAAACAGGTGTTGGCAAGTGTCAGGTTTGAATATAGTAGATGAGCCTGCTCAGCATCGCCAGAAGTCTTCATCTGGCCCTGCACCTGGAGGTTCAGAATGAGGCTCTCTGGGTTGGTTGGTTTTGCTTTCCATAATTTGCTCACCAGAGACAGATGGTCTTGGTGCTCTTTCAGGCTTACTTCTCTGATTAAAGTCCAGCTGCTACATCCCTGGGGAGCCTTGGGGGAAGGGAAAAGGTGGGCCTGAGCAGGGAAGAGACAGATATCATTTGTGCTCAGATGTGGGTTGGGGTAGGGGTGGAATGTGGAGTTATCTGATTAGAAATCAGATAGTTACTTAGTTTAACAAACTTGAGGCTTTGCTCTCAAGGATCTTTTTTTTTTTTTTTTTTGAGACAGAGCCTCAAGCTGTCTCCCGAGGTAGAGTGCTGTGGCATCACAGCTCACAGCAACTTCCAACTCCTGGTCTCAAGTGATTCTTCTGCCTCCACCTCCCAAGAAGCTGGGACCACAGGCGCCTGCCACAACACCTGGCTATTTTTTGGTTGCAGCCGTCATTATTTAGCGAGCCTGGGCTGGATTTAAACCCACCAGCTCAGGTATATGTGGCTGGCGCGTTAGCTGCTTGAGCCACAGGCAACAAGCCAAGGATCATTCTTACAAGAGCAGGTGTTGTGTTAATGTCAGGTTGAAATTCTATGAGAGTATGTGGGGAGGAAGCAGAGAGAAAACAACATGCTGTGCCTGGTGTCTGACATGTTATTTATTGATGTTATTATATTCTCTTAAGATAGAAACTATCACCTCAGTTTTATAGACAAAGAAACAAAGTCCTAGAGATTTTAGGTAACGTGTAGGGTCACACACTTTTAGGTTAGGATCCAAACTCTAGCCTTTTTGGCTACAAAATACACATTCTTTCAGTGTGCATCTTATGGACTTCCTAGAGCCACTGTTACCTGAGACCCAGTGGCCCTGGCTCCTCATCCACCATCCAGGGGGTGTTTGCTGGTGTATGGTATAGTATGGAGACAGGGCCAGAGAGAGGCAGTAGGGCTACAGTTCCTCACCAGGTGGGGAAGCTGTGGCATAGCTGGCTCATGACTGTGTGGCCTTGGATACCTGGGAATAGGCTGGAAATGCCTACTGGTTAAGAATTCATTTTAAGGCCAGGTGAGGTGGCTCACTCTGGGAGGCTGAGGCAGGTGGATTGCTTGAGCTCAGGAGTTTGAGACCAGCCTGAACAAAAGTGAGACCCTGTCTCTAAAAAATAGCCAGGTGTTGTGGTGGGCACCTGTAGTCCCAGCTACTCGGGAGGCTGAGGCAAGAGAATTGCTTGAGTGCAGAAGTTTGAGGTTGCTGTGAGCTGTGATATCATAGCACTCTAAGGAGGGCAACATAGTAAGACTCTGTCTAAAAAAACAATTCATTTTAGATTAGAGACAGAAAAGGCATTGGACCAGGAATCAGGAGACCTCAGTTTTATTTCCAGTCCTGCCACCCAGGTATCTGCAGGTTATCTCTGTAGGCCTCAGTTTTCTCTGCTATAAAATGAGGTGGGTGGCTTAGCTCAACTATTTCAAGTCATGTGCCTTGAATCCCTTAGGGAGAGTTGGGGGTTGCTAAAGAGGAGACAATGTTTCATGCACTGTTAAATACTCTATCCATTCTGTCATTTGACCTTCTCAACAACTGAGAGGGACATCCAGCCATGGCCTGTAGCTGGCTACAAATACGTATTTAAGAGTTGTCTTGGGCCACACATTAAATACACAAAATTAAGGAAATCTGATGAGCAAAAAGAGGGCTATACATAATTTATTTGCTTATCTACACTACCACAGATAAGCATTCATAGCCAGCCACAGGCTGCAGCTGGACGCCCCTGACTAGTAATTTTATCCCCACTCAGCAAGGTTAAGTAAGGGTCACACAGAAGGTAAGTAACTAAGCAAGGATTCAGACCCACATCTGCCCCAAATTCTTAACCATAAGGCTACCCTGCCTTCCAAACAATAACATTAGGAAAGCATAGGATTTCTGATAGTTTGTTTTTACATTTTTAAAAATAAGTTTGAGTGGCTCGGTGCCCGTAGCTCAGTGAGTAGGGTGTCAGCCACATAACACTGAAAGTGGTGGGTTTGATCTTGGCCTGGGCCTGCTAAACAACAATGACAACTGCAACCAAAACAGCTGGGTGTTGGGGCGGGCGCCTGTAGTCCCAGCTACTGGGAGGCTGAGGCAAGAAAATCACTTAAAAGCCCAAGAGTTTGAGGTTGCTGTGAGCTGTGACACCACGGTACTCTACTGAGGGTGACATAGTGAGACTCTGTCTCAAAAAAAAAAAAAAAAAATTTGCGTTGTGATTTGTTTACAGTAAAATTCATCAATTATAGGATTGGATGATCTCGACAAGTATATATAGTTTTGTTAACACCACCACAATGATTATATAGACTGGTTCTCAACCCGTGGGCCAAAGGGCCACGGCATTTGGAAGGTTGAGAACCACAGATGCAGAACATTTTCATCACCTCAGAAAGTTCCCTTGTGCTCTTTGTCCCCATCCCTGACCCTTAGCAAACACTGATCTATTGGACTCTCTTATAAATTACATTATGTAATATTTGGTCTCATGTGTTTAGCTTCTTTCATTTAATGCTTTTGAAGTTCATTCTAAATATTGTATCAGCAATTCATTTCCACTTATTGCCAAATGGCATTCCATTATGTGGCTATGCCACAATTTATTTACTCATTCACATATTTATATAAATTTGAGATTTCTAAATTTTGGGGCTATTATAAATAAAATTGTTCTTTTTATATTTATCTATTTATTTATTTTGGGACAGAGTCTTTCTTTGTCACCCTCGGTAGAGTGCGATGGCATCATAGCTCACAACAAACTCAAAACTCCTGGACTCAAGTGATCCTCTTGCTTTAGCCTCCCCAGTAGCTGGGATTATAGGCATCCACAACAACACCCAGCTATTTTTTAGAGACGGAGTCTCATTCTTGCGCAGGCTGGTCTCCAACTCCTGAGTTTAAGCACTCCCCTCACCTCAGCCTCCCAGAGTGCTAGGATTACAGGTGTGAGCCACTGTGCCCAACCTAGTTTTTTTTTTTTTTTAATTAAAATTGCTCTTAATGCTCTGTGCCTGTGGCTTAAGTGGCTAAGGTGCCAGCCACATACATCTGAGCTGGCGGGTTCGAATCCAGCCCAGGCCTGCCAAACAACAATGATGGCTGCAACCAAAACAAACAAACAAAAAAAAATAGCCGGGTGTTGTGGCGGGTGCCTGTAGTCCCAGCTACTTGGGAGGCCGAGGCAGGAAACTCGCTTCAGTCCAGGAGTTGGAGGTTGCTGTGAGCTGTAATGCCACAGCACTCTACCCTGGGCAACAGCTTGAGGCTCTGTCTCAAAAAAAAAAAAAAAAAAATTGCTCTTAATACTGAACTACAAGTCTTTGTGTGGATATAGTTTTTATTTTTGGGGGGGTAAATATCTAGGAGTAGGATTGCTGGGTCAGATGATGTTATTAATTTTCTATTGCTGTGTAACAAACTTAATGACTTAAAACAGCACCAGTTTATTATCTCATAGTTCTGTAGGTCAGAAGTTTGGGTGGGAGCCACCAGGTTCTCTATTTAGGGTCCCATATGGTTAAAATCAAGATGTCTGACAGGCTGCAGACATCTTGATTGGGAGAAGTGGATTCTTCTCCATGGGCCTCTTAGTGTTCTGTAAGGTTGCCCCAATTCTTTTTTGAGATAGTCTCACTTTGTTGCCCTTGGTAGAGTGCGATAGTGTCATAGCTCACAGAAACCTCAAAATCTTGGACTCAAGCAATTCTCTTGCTTCAGCCTCCCAAGTAGCTGGGAGTAGGGGCACTCGCCACAACACCCAGCTATTTCTAGAAACGGGGTCTCACTCTGGCTCAGGGTAGTCTCTCACTGGTGAGCTCAGGCGATCCACCGCCCTGGCCTCCCAGAGTGCTAGGTTATGGTGTGAGCCACTGTGCCAGCCTGCCCCAATTCTTTTTTACATTGCTCCTTCATCTTCAAACCAGAAGCGGCACATCAAGTTCTTCTCACACTTCCAGTCTCTCTGGTTTCTCTTCTGTGATAAGACTGGGCCTATCCATACAATTTCTTTTTTTCCATATAATGTAACATAACCACAGGAGTAGCATCTGGATGGAAAGGCTATGGGCCATATTAAAATTCTACCTACCACACTTGGAAAATGTGTGTTTATAGGAAACCATCAAATTATTTTCCAAAGTGGCTGTATAATTTTATGTACCTACCTACAACATATGAGAGTTCTAGTTGCTCCACATTCTTACCAATGCTTGGTATTGTCAGACTTTCTAATTTTAGCTATTGGTAGATGTAGAGTGGCATCTTATAGTAGGTTTTTTTGTTTGTTTTTCAGTTTTTGGCCAGGGCTGGGTTTGAATCCACCACCTCCCGCATATGGGGCCAGCACACTTTTCCTTTGAGCCACAGGTGCCACCCTCTCATAGTAGTTTTCATTTGCATTTCCCTAATGACTAATATTAATGAAATCTCTTCATATGCGTATTAGAGAATAAAACTTCAATTAGTGAAAAAAGATCGAAATTGGGCCAGGCACAATGGTTCACGCTTGTAATCCCAGCACTTCAGGAGGCAGAGGTGGGAGGATCACTGAAGCAAGGAGTTCAAGACTAGCCTAAACATAGCAAAAACCCATCTCAACAAAAAATTTAAAAATTGTCCAGGCATGGTGGCATATGCCTGTAGTCCCAACTACTTGGGAGGCTGAGTCAGTGTGATTGCTTGGGCCCAGGAGTTAGAGGCTACAGTAAGCTATGATTTTGCCACTATACTCCAGCGTGGGTGACAAAGTGAGACTCTGTCTCTAAAAACGAAAGAAAAGGCTGGGCACAGTGGCTTATGCCTATAATCCTAGCACTCTGGGAGGTTGAAATGGGTGGATCACTAGCCTCAGCAAGAGTGAGACCCTGTCTCTAAAAATAGCCGGGCATTGTGGCAGGCACCTGTAGTCTCAGCTGCTCGGGAGGCTGAGGCAAAAGAATCGCTTGAGCCCAAGAGTTTGAGGTTGCTGTGAGCTATGATGCCATGGCACTCTATCAGGAACAACAAAGTGAGACGCTGTCTCAAAAAATAATAAAATAAAATAAAAAAGAAAGAAAAGTTGAAACCCACAAGCTTCAACCGTAATCTATGAATCTTTTGAGTCCCAGTATCCATCTCCTTTTCTGAAACAAAACACTCTTGAACATCGGTAAATCACCCAGTAAAAGCATTGTGCTTTGTATGTGGGTAAGAGATGAAGCCAACAAACATTTCTTGATTATCTACAGAGCTACAATCCCAAATCTGAAATTCTGTAATCCAAATAACTCTGAAAACCAAATGTCTTATTCTTGGTTGGCACCAAAATATATTGGTGGCAAAAACCTGACCAGAATTTTTTTTTTCTGCAGAAGGATCCTCTATTGTCCCAGGCCTGTGTTGGTTGTCTGGAGGCCTTACTTGACTACCTACATGTCCGGAGCCCAGACATTGGTAGAAATTCTCTCCATTCTCTGATGTTCCTATAGGGCAACTGGAGCCAGCCTCTGCCATCCTCCTATCCCAGGCTTCCATCCTATAGTGTGATTCATACTCATTTTGCTTAATTATTTTAACAATGTTGCAAGAACACTGTCATGTCCATTATACAGAGGGATGTCCACTATATAGAGGAGGGTACTGGGGTTCAGACATGCCCAACCAACATCACAATGCTATTTAAGTGGGCAGAGCCCTTCCTGCTGTCTGCCTCACATGATCATGGGGTATATAGTTTCACTGAGCTAGTCAGCATAGGTAGATAGAAGCTTTCTGAGGTCATCTTATTCAATGCACTTCCCCCAGATAAGCAGCCCCTTTTTGAGCCAATAGGAGAGGGTCCTCTTTAGCAATGTTTCAGGGCCTTTGGAAAAGCAGTATTAATAACCCAGGGTGACTGATGTTTCCTGCAGCACTCCATGTGGCCTCCCAGCCCTGGAATCGGTTTTTGCTGTTTACCCTCCTGGATGCTGGAGAGAATTCCTTCCTTAGACCTGATATCTTGAGGCTTATGACCCTGGTAAGTGCATAAAGGACAGTCTCGTGGTCTGAAGAATATCCTGAGCTGGGTGGTACTAAAAAGGCCAGGGTCACCTTACTTAAGGTAACTCTAATTCTCAGAGAAGGGTAGCAAAGGGGCTGAGTGGGCCTTCCTCCTACAAGAGGCCTTTTCAGAGGATTCGTCTGAAGGCCCACATCTCCTCACCTTAGGAGACTGACACCTTCTCTTATTTCTCTCATGAAATGTTGACCAAGGCCTGCCCACTACATGCCAGATGCTAGGTCATGAAGATGTCAGTAAGTCAAATGCTCTGCCTTTAGAGTCTCTTAGTTTAGAGGAGGAGATAGGCAAGTAAATTAAATGGTTAAAATATGATGTTATAAGCAGTAGAGGAGATGCTAACTGGCACAGAGTAAGGGCCCATTATTATAAGCAGTGAGGCTGTGACAGTGAAGTCGATCAATAAATAAATCAGTGGTTGGTGTGGGAACACAGAAAAGTATAATCGTTCCTCAGCAGTGAAGATAACATTTTAGTTGAGGCTTGAAGGATTAGTAATAGGCAGAGTGTGTTGCAGGTAGTGTGGTGAGAACAATAGGCACAAAAACACATGACGGTGTGTCAGGGGAACCACACAGTTCATCTTGGCCCTGAGAGTGCAGTGCAAGGCTCAGGAATAAGGGAGCCAAGACCAAAGGATCAATTGTCTCTGGGCCTCGCAGTTTGCCTTATTACCCCAGAGCCCTACCCACCCACCAAGTCTGAGCTCCTTGAAGGCAGGGTTCTATAGGCTTTAGAACAGTGTCCCCAGAATAGTACTGAGCATAATAGGGACACAGGAGACATCTATTAATGAAGGAAACTCCAAATTACTGGGTGTTTGGGGCTTCTCTTCCTGGGCCAGTTTGTGCGGTACCAGAGCAACAACATCCTCTCTCATGAAGAGGTGGGTCATATTCTGCAAGGTATGACTTTGGCTGACCTGTCTACCGTCTCAAACACCACACTCCATGCTCTACACAGCTTCTTCTTGCAGGTGCGTGGGAAGGGGATGCCATGTAGGCACTGTGAGAATAGACTCTGAAGACCATCTTCTCTGTGGAGGGTGGGAGCTCTGGCCACAGCAGCCAATAGGAGTTGGGGAGTGCAGGGCTTGGGAAGCAGTTAGGGAGGGCCTGTATCCAGTAGGTTCTGAGAAGGCCTGCCTTCACTGACTTCTCTTCTCAGGTCCAGAGCATGGGCCTCCTGGCTGACCATAGCATGGCCCAGACCCTGAAGACCTCTTTGGAGGGCCTTTTGTCTAGTGCTTCCCTGGGCCAGCCGCCCCCACAGGACATGCTGTATCCTTTCTTGCATATGGGACCCCTGGCCAAGAGATTTGTAGAAAACTGCCCAAGCCCACTTGGCACAAGTGTTCCTCAGTCCAACACGGTGTGTGTGAGGCTGTAGCAGTGTTCAGAGGCCCTCTGGGGGGCGGCTGCTGTGCCCCAGAGTCATTGCAATCAAGAGGCATGTGCGTGAGATAGAGTGCTTCTTCCTCACCCATAGGGGCTGCCTCTCAGGCTCTCCTTGCCTCTTCTATGTATAGCAACTACCTAGCGCAGTGGTTAAGGTCCCAATTTAGAATTCACCTACTTTATTTATTTATTTATTTATTTTGCAGTTTTTGGCCGGGGCTGGGTTTGAACTGGCTACCTGTGGCATATGGGGCAGTGCCCTGCTCCTTTGAGCCACAGGCACTACCCACACCCACTATTCTTAGGAGCACTTCCGCGTTTGACCATTCTTGACTTTTTCTGGGCTCTGGAAGTGTGATTCCCTTTATGGTCAGCCCCACTTTTCTGCTGTTCTCCTCTCAAGTTTTGCTGCCAGCTGCCTGGGAGGGGTGGCTGTATCCCTGTCCCACATCAGAGACTGACTTCAGGACTTGACAGCCTAAAAATGGAGAACTGAGACCTGGAGACAAAGTTGGGAAATGGATGACAATTGAAGCCATTCATCTGGAGCTATTTGCTCCACTGTTGAAATGCAGTCAGGAAATAAAAAGGTACATTCACAGACCTGCGTGGGCTCTCCAAAAACTTTTTACTATGGATTCATCTTGTCTCCCTTGTGCTGGTTTCTGAGCCAGTTGGATAGCGGATTGTTTCATCAGGAGGTGGATGGCCTCCTGAGGGAGAGAGGAGGAGGGTTTGTTTTGGTAAGCCTGGAGAAGCACCAGCTGGATGCCCCAGTTGCTCTCTGGATGCAGAGTCAGGCCTTCTTTGGGGCTGGAGGGGCAGATAACGGGCACACGGATAAGGCTGCTCTGATCCAAGTGCTCTGGGAGGCACTTTACCTGCTGCCTCACCTCATGTGGAGGTGTAGAGATTTACTTCCCAGGCAAAACACCTGCGGCTGAGCCAAACCGTCTCGGCCAAGGCCGTTCCCTAGTAGGGCGCCTCTGTTCCTTTCCCTCTGCCCTCCTCAGAACCTGCATTTACATAGCTAGGGAGCAGCTCTGTCTGTGTCCCACAACTGCCTGCTTTAGTTCCGAGTTCAGCCTGGGCCTCCAGCTCCCTTTCCTCTTGGTAGTGCCCCAGTGCCCGGAACTGGGTAAGCCGCCCGCCTCCTCGGGTCGGGCTGTCCTGACCCTACGCAAAACACGGGCTAGTTGAGAAGTTGGTACATTAGAAGTAAGAGCCGGGAATGCCCAAACGCCGCACGGCAGGCTCTGCTAGGTCCTTAAAGGGGGAAAAAAGAGCTAGTCACGACCCACTAAAGTGGTCTTGGTAACAAGTTCAAAACACGCGGTCATAGATGACGAAACAGTTTTGAGGAGGGCGCGTGTAAGGTCGTCGGGTCAGCCCACGCGCCAGGGAAGTTGGGTACAGACTGCACCTATAGACTTACTGAACTACCTCCCGCCCAACTCGCTTGGAGTGACACGGCCGGAGCCGCAGCACCAAGTGGGCGGGGCGGGGCGGGGCGGGGCGGGGCCGGAAGTGAAGTGCGAACTAGGCGGTCGCGGCCCGCGCTCATTGGCCGGGAGCGAGGAGTTGGTGGAGCGGCGCTGGGCAGTCAGTGTGCTGTTGCTCGTCCGAAGCTGAGTGTTTTTCCGACAGCCGGCGGGTCTACCCCTTTCCATCCCATCCGGCCAGGTAGGTGGTGGCGGGCGTGCCGGACTGCAGGCACCTGGGGACGGGTTTGTGGGCACCAAAGATCTCCAGCCTGCTGCAGGGTGAGGGGAGGAAGTTTCGTGGATGAGAGCGGTTCTCTTCCTTGAAAAGACTCGAGCTTTCCTCTTGGAAGCCCCGAAAACTCGGGGGCTACAACCTAGGCCCGCCACCATCGAGTCACTTCTGCAGAATAAGTTCGAATTTCATGCTGAGCCGGAAAGAGCTCTGTGGACACGCAGGGCGGGAGCATTGCATGATTGAGAGGCTGAGAAAATGGGTCTAACAGCAGAGAAAGCAGGACCTGCGTCCCTCCCCCGCCTGAAATCTGCTTTTTCAGCTTTCGTCTCCCACTTCCAACCTACTGTACTCGTTGCTGGCTGTCTGGTACTCCCTTTACCCCTCAGGTTTTGCACGAGATTCTGATTGCCTTGAGTCTGGAACAGGACGGTGGATGGGGGGGAGGTACGCTTTGTCCCAGGGGTCCTCAAACTGCGGCCCGCCGGCCACATGAGGCGGTGTGATTGTATTTGTTGCCCTTTTGTTTTTTTACTTCAAAATAAGATATGTGCATTCCACTCCCCACAGACTTTAGTTGTCTAATCTGTGGGGAGTGGAGGATTTTCCAGATGACCTCTGCGTCCTATCACTGTTTATAACTAAGCATCTCTCCCTGGGCCCAGGTGTCCTGGTAAATCAGTGGGCAGACCTGATCTAAGGTAGCCTATGTCCATTTAGAAAGAGACGGATGCGTTGACTCATGCCCGTAATCCCAGCACTCTGGGAGACTTGAGACCAGCCTGAGCAAGAGAGACCCCCCGTCTCTACTAAAAATAGAAAAACTAGCTGGGCTTTGTGGTGGGTGCCTGTAGCCCAAGCCACACTGGAGGCTGAGGAAGGAGGTTCGCTTGAGCCCAGGAGTTTGAGGATGCTGTGAACTATGGCAGTATAGTCTGGGGCAGCAGAGACTCAGTCTGGGGGGGGGAAACAAACCAAACAAACAACCCTTCCCCCCCAAGGATCTGAGGTCACTGTGAAGTAATGGTCATTTATTTAGCTGGAGGAATAATCAAAGACTTAAGAAGTAATACGGAAGGTTACATGGATAAAGAAAAAAACAATAGGCCAGCTCGGTGGCTCACACCTGTAATCCCAGGACTTGGGAGGCTGAGGCGAGTGGGTTGCCTGAGCTCACAGGTTTGAGACCAGCCTGAGCCAGAGCAAGACCTCATCTCTAAAATATCTGGGTATTGTGGCAGGTGCCTGTAGTCCCAGCTACTTGGAAGGTTGAGACAAGAGATTCACTTAAGCCCAGGAGTTTGAGGTTGCTGTGAGCTATGATGCCACGGGCTCTCTACCAAGGGTGACAAAAAGACTCTGTCTCAAAAAAAAAAAAAAAAAAAGAAAGGCCAGGTGCAATGGTCCATGCCTGTAGTCCTACCTACTTAGAAGGCTTGAGGCCAGCCTTGGCCACAGCAAGACCTCATTTAAAAAACAAAACTAAACAAAAATTCCTGTTAAACCTCAGCTTTCCTAAGTAATCAATAAAACCCAATAATGATGACACAGAAATTACTTTGATAAAATGCAAAATCTTTGTTTCTTAGGCCAGTTACCTACCAAAAAGGTTTAAAAATTAAAGAACCAACCTCCCACAGTGTGATTGCCTCTCCTCATGACAAGCTCATTTAGATAATCTGGAGGTTGAACCTGATTAAAAGGTACTTGAATTTAATTAGACCCAAGAAGAGTATGTGTAAGGTTCTGAGTATACACAATATTGTAAGGAATGTAAACAAGAAGACTAGTACCCTGAGCAGGGGAATACATACCTCTTATAGAAAGCATGAGAAATTCCTGGTTACATGGAACAATTCAGACACATCAATAAAAGTCAGCCATGGGCCCTGGCCTATAATCCTAGCACTCTGGGAGGCCGAGGCCGGTTGCCTGAGCTTAAAGGTTCAAGACCAACCTGAACAAGAGTGAGACCTCATCTCTAAAAATAGCTATGTGTTCTGGCAGGTGCCTGTAACCTACTCAGGAGGCTGAGACAAGATCATCATTCGGGCCTGACAGTTAGAGGCTGCTGTGAGCTATGACACCAGGGCACACTACCAAAGGCAACAAAGTGAGACTCTGTTTAAAAAAAAAAAAACAACAAAACATGTCAACCAGGCACAGCTGCTTACATCTGTAATCCCAACATTTTAAGAGATTGAGAAGGGAGGATAGCTTGAAGTCAGGGAAGGAGGAAACCCCAAAAGTTTCACAACCCCCTTGCCTGCTTGGGCTTCCTTGATCTTCCAAGGCAGGCCAGGATGGTGGCTACCCTTCTGTCCCCAGGTTCAGTCCCTCACCCAGGCCTCCCTCCCTGCAGCAGGGAGGTGACTTCCGTATCCCAGTTTTGTAGATAAGGAAGCTGAGACTCAGACTGGGCAATTTGTCAAAGGTCTCACAGTCAGGGGCAGGGGCCCACCTCTAGCCCGGAGCTCTGGCCACTGACCCCTGTGCTTAGAGCACCCCTGTGTTGCTAACATTTATCTTTCTTCCTTCCTCCCTCCTACTATCCTGTTTTTGTTTTTGTTTTTGCAGTTTTGGCTTGGGCTGGGCTTGAACCCGCCACCCCTGGTATATAGGGCCAGTGCCTTGAAACACAGATGCTGCCCCCTCCCTCCTACTATCCTATGGGTCTTTATTGCATGTCTGCTGGTCACAGGCCCTGGGCTAGGGGCTTGGCTTCAGGGCTTCCCAAAGCTGGGTTCTTGGTATTTGAAGGGTAGGCCATGCCAGGGGAAGTGGCAGTTCACCGGCACTCTGTGTATGTAACCCCAAACTCTAGGTCTCACTCCTTTTCTATCCATTACTCCTCTAGCTCCAGGATCTTGGATATGGACCTTGTTCACTTCCTGGCCTTTCCCTTTGTCCTGCTGCTATCTAGGACAGGGGCCACAGGCACCCTAAGGAGCTCCCTGGACCCACAGCTGGAGATCTGTATCCTTCGGGGTTAGGGTTACCATTCTGAGGGGTCTGTGAAGTCTCTATACCCAGAACTCCTGAGAGATTCGAAGAATGGACAGGCCCAGCTGGTGAGAAAAGGAGAGAAAAGGAAGGTTTTCAAGCCATACCTTGAACATGTTAGTTCTTTCCTGAGCCTCATTTTCCACATATGTTAAATGGAGATGATAGGGCACATCTCTAAGGCTACAAAGGTTTGGTGAGAACTGCACCCATGCCAGCACCTTGTGGCCAAGTGTCTGGGCAGAGACTCAGGAATTCTGGGTTACTGGCTTATCTCCTCCCTGGTAGACTGGGCCACCTCCTATGGGTCAGGCCTTGTGGACATGAAGATAAGTCAAGACCAGTGCCTACATTTGAGGAGTCTACAGGCCTAGGGGGGAAAAGCATCCAAACAAATGATGGTTGTACTCTGATCAGTGCTCTGATGGACCCAGAATGGGGTCAGTTTTGAGCTGGGATTTGAAAAGGTAGACTAGGGAAGGGGAGGGACATCCCGGTAGAGTAGACAGCATTCTGGAACGTGAAAGTAGAGATGGCAGAAGACCACAGTGAAGGAAAGGTGGGGGAACCAAGCTCTGTAGTGCTGGGATCAGGCTCTTCGGTGCAAAGCTCTCTGTGAAATGCAATGCAGGGCTTGTATACGTCTCAGTTTGTTTCCTTCCTGGGAGGGCCCAGCCATGGAGGTCTGTGGCCCTTGCAAATACTTGCTGATGAGAACCACTGGATTGTCCAGGCAGGCTGTAGTTGCTGGCCACTTAACTTAATGCTGCCCAGACAAAAAGA
>CAUYPK010111287.1:0-47622 GCA_963574355.1 Loris lydekkerianus | reverse complement strand
AGGCTGCATAATATTCCATGTTGTACATATACCACCATTTATTGATCCATTCATGGGTCAATGAGCACTTGGGCTTCTTCCATGATTTAGCAAATATGAATTGGGCTGCAAACAAACATTCTGGTACAAAGATCTTTGTTATAATATGATTTTTGGTCTTCTGGATATATACCTAGTAGAGGAATTGCAGGATAGAATGGCAGGTCTATTTTTAGATCTCTAAGTGTTCTCTAAACATCTTTTCAAAATGAATGTTTTTGTTTGCATTCCCACCAGCGGTGTAGAAGTGTTACCTTTTCTCCACATCCGTGTGAACATCTCTGGTTTTGGAATTTTGTGACATGGGCTAATTTTATTGGACTTAGATGATATCCCAAAGTAGTTTTGATTTGCATTTCTCTGATGATTAAGGATGGTAAGCATTTTTTCATATGTCTGTAGGCTGTGCATCTATCTTCTTCAGAGAAGTTTATCTTCAAGTCCCTTGCTCACCCTGAGATGGGATCACTTGCTCTTTTCTTGCTGATACGTTTGAGTTCTCTGTGGATTCTGGTTATTAAACCTTTGTTGGAGACAGAACCTGCAAATATCTTCTCCCATTCTGAGGGCTGTCTGCTTGCTTTACTTACTGTGTTCTTGGCTGTGCAGAAGCTTTTTAGTTTCATCAGGTACCAGTAGTGTATTTTTGATGCTGCTTCAATTGGCCAGGGCATCCTCCTCATAAAATATTTGCCCAGGCCTATTTCTTGAAGAGTTTTCCATGCATTTTCTTCTAGTATTTTTATAGTTTCATGTCTTAAGTTTAAATATTTTATCCAGTGTGAGTCCATCTTAGCTAATGGTGAAAGGTGTGGGTCCAGTTTCAGTCTTCTACAGGTTGCCAGCCATTTCACCCAGCACCATTTGTTAAATAGGCAATCTTTTCCCCACTGAATGTTTTTAATTGGCTTGTCAAAGATCAATAACAGTAAGTAGCTGGGTTCATCTCTTGGTTCTCTATTCTGTTCCATATATCTACCTCTCTGTTTTTGCGCCAGTACCATGCCATTTTGATCACTATCGATTTACAGTATAGTCTGAGGTCTGGTACCGTGATTCCTCCTGATTTGTTTTTATTTCTAAGTAATATCTTAGCTATTCAAATTATTTTTTGATTCCATATAAAATGAAGTATTATTTTTAAAAAATCTTTAAAGTATGACAATGGCAGTTTAATAGGTATTGCATTAAAATTGTACATTGCTTTGGGTAATATGAACATTTTAACAATGTTGATTCTTCCCGGCCATGAGTATGGTATGTTTTTCCATTTGTTAACATCTTCAGCTATTTCTTTTCTTAGCATTTCATAGTTTCATAGTTCTCTTTATAGAGATCTTTCATGTCCTTTGTTAGATAAACTCCCAAATATCTTCCTTGTAGTGCCAAATATCTTCTTTGGCACTACTGTGAATGGAATAGAGCCCTTGACTTTTTTCAGCTTGACTATTGTTGGTATATATAAAGGCTACCAATTGATGGATGTTGATTTTATAACCTGAGATGCTGCTGTATTCCTTGACCACTTCTAAGAGTTTTATAGTAGAATCCCTGGTGTTTTCCAGATATACAATTATGTCATCTGTGAGGAGTGAAAGTTTGACCTCCTCTGACCATATATAGATACTCTTGATCACCTTTTCTTCCCTAGTTGCAATGGCTAAAACTTCCATTACAATGTTAAAGAGCAATGGAGACTATGGGCAACCTTGACTATTTCCTGATCTGAGTGGAAATGATTTCAATTTAACTCCATTTAATATGATATTGGCTGTGGGTTTGCTGTAGATGGCCTCTATTAGTTTAAGAAATGTCCCTTCTATACCAATTTTCTTAAGTGTTCTGATCACAAAGGGGTACTGGATATTATCAAAAGCTTTTTCTGCATCATTGAGAGAATCATATGGTCTTCATTTTTTAATTTGTTTCTGTGCTGAATAATATTTAAAGATTTACATATATTGAACCAGCCTTGAGACCCTGGGATAAAACCCACTTGGTCATGGTGTATAATTTCTTTAATGTGTTGCTGGATTCTATTTGTTAAGATCTTGTTAAATATTTTTGCATCAATATTCATTAGTGATATTGATCTATAATTTTCTTCTCTTGTTGGGTATTTTCCTGGTTTGGGGATCAAGGTGATGTTTGCTTCACAGAATGTGTTGGGTAGTATTTCATCTTTTTCTATATTTTGGAAAAGTTTGAGTAATATAGGTACTAGTTCCTCTTTAATGGTTTGGTAGAATTTTGATGTTAAGACATCTTGTCCTGGGCTTTTTTTTTTTTTTTTAAGGGAGATTTTGTATAGTTGATGCTATTTCAGAACTTGATATAGACCTGTTCAACATTTTCACTTGATTCTGGTTAAGTCTTGGAAGGTGATGTGCTTCCAAGAATTGGTCAATTTCCTTCAGATTTTCTTATTTCTGAGAATAAAGTTTCTTATAATATTCGTTAAAGATTTTATGAATTTTTGAGGAGTGTGTTGTTATTTTGTCTTTGTCATTTCTGATTTATGAAATTAGAGATTTTACTTTTTTTCCTGGTTAGGTTAGCCAAAGGTTTATCTATTTTATTTAACTTTTCAAAAAAACAAACTTTTTGATTTATTGATCTGTTGTATAATCCTTTTGTTTTCAATTTAATTTAATTCTGCTCTAATTTTGGTTATTTCCTTTCTTCTACTGCGTTTGGCATTGGAATGTTCTTCCGTTTCCAGTTGCTTGAGATGGCCCAATAAGTTCTTAACTTCCTCTCTTTCTGTTCTCTTGAAGAAGGCTTGCAGTGCTATAAAGTTTCCTCTTAGGACTGCCTTTGCGGTATCTCAGAGGTTCTGATAATTCATATCTTCATTGTCATTTTGTTCCAAAAATTCTGTAATTTTCTTCTTAATCTCATCTATGACCCAGCTATCATTCAGCATAAGGTTATTTAGCTTCCATGTTTTTGTATGAGTTTGCAGATTCCTATTGTTACTGAGTTCAACTTTTATTCCATGGCAGTCCAAGATGATGCAAGAAATAATTTCTATTCCTTTACATTTACTGAGGTTAGACTTGTGACCTAAGATGTGATTGATTTGGGGGTATGTTCCATGGGCTGATGAAAAGATGGTGTATTCAGTTTTGTTGGGGGGATGAAATGTTCTGTAGATATCTGTTAAATCCAAATGCTGAATGGTTAAGTTTAAATCTAAAATTTCTATGCTCAATTCTTATTGGAGGATCTATCCAACACTGCCAAGGAGTGCTAAAATCTCCTACTATTATGGAGCTGGAGGAAATCAAGTTGCTCATGTCTGTTAGAGTTTCTCTTATAAATTGAGGTGCATTCTGGTTGTGTGCATAAATGTTAATAATTAAAATCTCATCATATTGAGTATTACCCTTAACAAATATGAAGTGACCGTTCTTATCCTTCCTTACTTTTGTTGGTTAAAGCCTATTGTATCTGCAAATAGAATTGCAACACCTGCTTTTTTCTGATTTACATTTGCCTGAAATATAGATGACCATTCCTTCACCCTGAGTCTATATTTATCTTTTAAGGTATGATGAAATTCTTGTATGCAGCAGATATCTGGCCTGAGTTTTTTGTATCCAGTCTGCCAACCTGTTTCTCTTTAGAGGACACTTTATGCCATTCGCATTAATGGAGAATATTGATACGCCTGGTTGAATTTTGAGCATCAAGTTTTTCGAAAGTCCAGTGGACATTTTTAATCCTTTTGCCACTGTGGAAATTGGTGTTTGATCAAAAGTTTCTGAGTGAGTTTAGTTTTGTGGTAGAGGATTGGGTTGGTCATTATGAAGGGTAGGTCTGAGAATATCCTTAAGATCTGGTTTAGTTATGGAAAATTTCTTCAACATGTGAATGTCATGAATGTATTTAATTTCTCTATCATAAATGAAACTCAGTTTAGTTGGATACAGGATCCTGGGTTGAAAGTTATTTTGTTTTAGGAAATTAAAGTCAATGACCACCCTCTTATAGCTTGAAAGATTTTAGCAGAGAGATATGCAGTCATTCTAATATTCTTTTCTTTGTAGGTTATGGATTTCTTATATCTGGCTGCTTTCAGAATTTTCTCCTTCATATTAAGTTTAGTGAAGTTAATTATGATGTGCCTGGGGGATGTCTTATTCTGGTTGAGTCATGCTGGGTTTGGAAACTGTGTGCTATCTGAATTTCAGAATCTCTTGGCATGTCTGGAAAATTCTCTTTCATAGTCTCATGAAAAAGAGCCTCTGTGCCTTGTGAAGTCACTTCATCACCTTTAGGGATTCCTATGAGGCGAATATTAGTTTCCTTCAAGTTATTCCAGAGTTCTCTGAGAGAATGATCCATTTTTGCTCTCTATTTTTCATCCTCTTTGAGAGTTTGGGTTCATTCAAAAGCTTTGTCTTCAATGTCAGAAATCCTTTCTTCTGCTTGCTCCATTCTGTTACTGAGGGACTCTACTGTATTTTTCAGATCTTTGAGGGCTGCAAATTTTTGTCTCAATGTGTCAAAATCTTTGGTGATTTTGTCATTAAATTTTTTGAATTCTTGAGACAACTTTTGAAATGCTCCTGGAATTTCTAATTTCAACTTTTCCTCTAGACAATTAATCTTGTTTGCAATCCAAATTCTGAATTCAATTTTGGACATCTCAGCCATCTGTGTATGAATGAGATCTTCAGTTGTGTCTGCCATATTTTTCCTTGGGGGGGGGGGTGTTGATCTACTCTGGTTATTCATGTTACCAGAATTTTTTCTCTGATTCTGCCTGATGATTATTTTATACCATTTGACTAGATGAGCAGATAAAGAGAAGTTGGGTTGGGGGCTCCAGAAGTAGTGATTAACCAGATCTTTGTCCAAAAGCTGGGACTAGTGTTGGTACCTTTTCCCCTGGAGCTTTGCCAAGGACTTGTACAGTGCTACGGCCTGAGAAATTGGGTACCTGCTTGGCCTGTTGGAGCTAAGTGAGTCTGTCTTATTTTCAGCTGGTCTCTGTCCTACCCAAGTGAATCAATTACTCTGTATTGAAATCTCAGCTGTGGAGAAATACCAGCAATTAAGTCACCCCCCTACCCCCAGGCAACAATTGGAAAAGGAAAATCAAATCTTCCCACAGCCACACACCCAGGGTTCCATTTGGCTAGTCCTTGGGTGATTGGCCCAGTTCAAGAGGTCCAAATTAATTGTCTCAGTCAGCACCTGTCTCAGATGGGAGAGTTCAAAATGTCTCCGGCAACTACATTGCAGGGGTATGCTGGCAACTGAAATATGACTTGCTCTGGTGCTCTACGTGGTCAGGTGGACCCACTCAGCAAATAGATTAGTCTAGGAAGGTTCCCTTCCCCACCTTGCACCTCTGTCACACCCAGTCACTGATAATCCCAAAGGGCTGTGACCCAGTTACCTCCAATGAGCATATACCTCAGGGGTTTGTGCCTGCCTGAATCACAGGGAGATCTATGTCTCCTCAGCTGGGCCGCTGCTCTCTGCCACTATGTGGCAGGGGGAGGTGAGGCCTGACAAACTCAGGTGCTTAGTGGAGGCTAGGGCATTTCACTCAGTTCCAGCCCTGCCCCTGATTGATGTTGCTGACAGAACAGAACAACTTTGCAGAATTTGTTTTTGCCCTGGCTATATTCCCCTGCAGAACAGACACTGTTTGAGTTCATAGAACCTGTGACTCAGGCCCAGTCTGTGCCACTGCCTGGTCTTGGCTGCAGTTTGTATTGGAGCGGCATGGTTAGCTGTTAGTTCCAGCCTCTTCCTGCCCTTCTTTACCTCAGCTATGATTCTCTGAGTGCTGGGTGCATCTTAGGCTCAGTAAAGCGGTCTTCTGGGTCAGTCCTGTCCTGAGAGTCTGTGGTCTCTGCACTCGCATATTCTAGTCCCCGCGCTCTGCCCAGGCCAGTACCACCTCAGGCAAATCCTTTACTCACAGGCCAGTGTTTCAATCCTAAATCTGTTCCACCAGTAGCTGCCACCATAGAAGATGCCTGGCCTCGGCTGGTTGCCCAGAGAGACAGGGCGTGTGACTCTGGAATATAAAGGGGTTTGAGCCCTAGAGTTGCTGCTGAGTCTGTTGCTCTGTGCCTTGGGGCACCACCACTCCTGCATGGTTCCCTCTCAGCCAACAGTTTTCTCCTTACTCCAATACTATAGAATCAGCACTGTCCAGCAGCAGTCCATGCCCACACCTCTTGAGAAAATACCCAAGAATCTGCACTCGTCTGGGACAGGTTTTCAGACCTCAGAGTGAGAGAGGAGGGGAGTTCTGGGAGTTTAGAATTGCAGGTAGAGAATATATACAGTTTTATACACTTTTATGCCTGGCAGGAGCGTGCCATGGCTTCCTAATAGGGGAAGTAGGTCCAGTTTTTAGAGGGTATCTCCCATGGGATAAAATGGGAGGATGTCTGAACTGTGCTTGCTTATTTGTATGGAGTACTGTGAGCCGTTCTCATGAGGGAATGAACTCCTACCCTCTTGGTGATGAATTTTGTACCTTTTGTTTTTATCCTTGGGGTTGCAGCTCACCTTAGCAGGGTCGATGCATGCCCTTCAACCTTCCCTCTTGGCTCAGCTCCAATTCACCTGGTCACTTGCTAAACTTCTGTCTTTTAACTCTCCTTCTGGATGGGAGCCTCTATGGAAAGCTGGCTCCAGTCAGCCATCTTGCCTCCACCCCCTCTACATCTTTTTTTTTTTTAATGGATAAATAATATTCCATGGCATACATATAGCACAGCTTGTTAATCCATTCCTTGGTTGTTGTGCATTTAGATTGTTTCCACATTTTAGCAACTGTAAATTGAACTGGGACAAACAGTCTAGTGCAAATGTCCTTATGATAAAATGACTTTTTTTCCTGTGCCTACATGTTTAGTAATGAGATTGCAGGATCAAAGATTCTCTAGGTTCTTTACTGAACTTCCCATCGGCTCAATGAGAATTCTCTTCTTTGCCTAGAAGGGATTTGAGTATCTCCTAATCTTGTTCAAGTTCTAGGAGTTGTTGAGGTTATAGTTCCCCATAATCATTTTCCACCAAAGTCCCTTTTTGTGCAGTTTTGGAGTTGTGCTATATACATGTCTAGATAAGAGGACCTCTATGCACCCTTCTCTGAACAGATGATTCCTCTCTGACAATCTCCCCTGCAAATTCTAGCTGCCTCAATCTCCCTCATATCCAATATGTCTCTACAGCTCAGCAAGATGTTTAATGCTTTGATAAGGATCGTCCTCTCTTTGCCATCTTCCAGCATTTGTCTATAGGCAGAAATCAAGGGCCATAGTAGACTTCACCTCTGTTCACCTCTCTTCTCTTTGGTCACAATCCTGCTTTACCTGTTGTTTCCACATGTTGGTAAAGAATGCTTGCATATATTTAATCTGATTTTTATAGTTGTATATGGTAAGTAGACTAGTTGTATACAAGAAGCAGAAAGCAACTAAAGATGACTTTAAGGAAGAGATCTGCAATATGCCACTAATTGGTCAGAACTGATCCTACCCTTATCTATCAGAAAGACTGAAAATGTGTCCTTTTTATTGGTATCCATATACCCAGTGGAAAAACATGGATTTTGAGAAACACTGAGTATTATCTGCCATAATAATAAAGTTGCTAGCTCACTTACCCATTGAGCATCTCCTTGAGTAGAGGTCAGAGCCTTTCTCATTTGAGTAGGCTATGAAAAGCCTGGTATTCATGAAGTGCTCAGGAAAAATACAATACTAAAAAGAACATGGTCTTGAATGCTGAACTCATCATTATTCAAACTACCACAGTGAAAATTAGGTATGAGGAAAAAAGACAATGTATGCTGGGTAGGGAGAGACTTGGAGAAAAAAATTAAAAATCATCTCAGAGCTCTAAATGCATTGGTTCATAGATTATTTTAAAAATTCTGTTGAGATATTGGAGACTGCTGAAGCCTTGTTGCTATTCTCATCTCATATGTCCTCTTCAATCATGTATATAACTGTTTAAAACATTTTAGATCATAAATAAGCTACAAGATGGATCCTTCTCTGAGGCAGACAGCCTCTCTTCCTTGTTGTATTCTTCTCATAACCTATCATGATGAAACATAAGATTCATTATAAGTATTCATTTTCCTTACTGCCTGTCTCTTCTTCTATTTTAATAAGGTCTGGGTTTTTGTCCTTTTCCTTCACCATTACATTCCTATCACATAAACATTTGTTGAATGAAAAAGAGAAGAAAACAAGAAAAACAGTTAAGTTAGAGTAATACCAAGGAAGAGATTGAGATGGGATCTGAAACAATGATGGGATATTGGCTGCTCTTGAAATTCCAACATGTTTTATATTTGATTGTAAGAAGACTTGGGTGGCTCTTTAAGGACCATGCAAAAGGACTAAATAAAAAAAGAGAAGAGAGTTTCTCTGTATCCTATTTGTAAAATTCAGCTAATACATACTTTGAGCTTATAGGAGAATCCTTTAATAGTCAAAATATGAAATGGCCAAACCACAGAAAACATTATAAAAACAGGAATGAATTTGTAATTAAAAATTAAAATAAGAAAACAGAAATATATGCTGTAATTTTTACCTGGTTTCCAATCAATGAATGTATTTGTCTCTTGTATATAAAGTGAATTTTTAGTTGCCATGAGTCCTATAAAAACAGTATCTTTAACAAACTGGTTCCTGCCCTGTATTTTCCTGCCTTATGATTTGAAAAATGGGTGTTTTATTTTCTTCTCCTTTTTACATTTAGTCTGGAATCCCTTCTTCATTCCTTGGCCTGGTTTTTAGCTCCAAGGGGTTCATTATTGCAAAGTTAAAAAGCCATAAGCAAGGGATAGTCACGAGGCAAATGCAGCAGAGGTGCTGCCCTTTTCTTCCCGTCATAACCACTCTGAATTGCTGGGTGGCACCAGGAAGCTCACTGGTACCTTGGCATATGGCAGGAGGAACCTGGTAATTTGGATAGGTTAAAAGTGAGTATGGAATTGCCATTAAGTTGTCATCCAGGGCTGGTGTATGTATATGTGGTGTAGCAGACCGGAAAGGGGAAAAGAAATAAGGGCAAAGGAGAAAGGAGGACAGAAGAGAAGCTAAAGCAGTCCTACCCATCGCTAACTTTGTGTTTCAGTTATTAATGTGGAAAGGTCAGAACTCTTACTTTGTGGTATTTCTCTTTCCATGGATCTCATATTTTGTTAGCAGCCCTTTTTTTGATAGAGCCCACCAAGCTGATTGTTGGACTGGCTTAGCCACCTCCACCTCTCTATTTAAGGAATATTTCATCATGAAGGGTGGGATTCAAATTCTACAATGCATGTAGCTTCCAAACAAACAGGCCAAGGAAAAAAATAATAAACAAAGGAGAAGTGGAGATTGGGGTAAGGAGGAGGGGGTTGTGTGGGGGAGGTGGCAGATTTTTCCTTCCTGTGAATTTGGTTCAGACGTGTGTCCCATATGCTTCTGGCTGGAAACCAGAATCTTAGTATGCAACAGAATTCCTGTAAGCCTGGGGCTAGCTAGAGCTAAGGATCAGTTGATTTAATTACATTGAATTGCTCCTTAGAGGAGATGTGGGTTGCCAGTCTGAGAAAACATGGTGTCTATCTTTCTCGCAACACTGTCCTCAGCTGTAGGTTCAGATTAGGGGACCAAACCTTGTAGCCAGGGCAACCGAACTCATTTACCCATCCAAATGTTGTCTGTGAATTCAAAGGCTGAAATTTATAGAGCTCAGTGAGCTGAAAATTATAGGGCATTGTGCCACTTAGGAGAGTAGTTTTATGTTTATTTTGAGAATTGGGATTTCAAACTTAGTTAAGACTGAAAATTCTTTACAAGGACACGGTGACTTGTTCTTCCTAAGCTCTTAGTAACAAATTTCTCATGGTTGGCAAATGCACTAATCTTTTATGACTTAGATACAAAAACTCATGAACCAGGCAGATTGGGTATTAGCAACAACATGCATCCACTTAGCTTCTCCCAAGAATTAGGGACAGGGATATCTCCTGTTTGCAATAAGTACATCAGGCTCAAAGCAAAGAATCTGGATTGCATAAAGCTCCAACCCAGTGGCCCTCCTTTACCTGCCTCAGGTCCTTGTCCTGTCTGTCCTTGTAGAAGCCTCCAATGTCTTTGCCTGGCATTCTTCCTCTTCCTATGAGTCCATCACTGCTTTGCACTTGCCACTTCAATGACTCTATTGTGCCTGCAATAATCAGCCATTTTTCTCAATTACTTCTCTTGCACTGGAAAAGAGGAAAAGGCTCAGCCTAATCTGGGTTTAGGGCTATAAAAACATTTTAGCACTGCAAGTAAATTATCTAAATGTGTTGAGATATTCCACTTTCTAGTTAAATGCTAAGGATTGTACCAAGGAGTTGTGAAATGCACATGGCCAGGGAGGTTAAGAAAATAACCTCAAAGGACAGGGCCACAGAAGAGAGAATGACAGGGCTGCCATGCTTGTGGCTGTGGCTCTGTGTGATTCCTGCTACACTGTGCCATCAATGTGGGGCTATAGGATAAAGAAAATCCTTCAGCCAGCCTTGTGCAAATCATGCTTCCTGGAGGCAACAGGATACGCCATTTGCATGAATAAAACTGAGCCTCAGTGGCCATCAACACTTGCAAAATGGGAATAATTATTCTTTCCTTTTTCCCCTTCCCCTGCTATTCTTCTGCCTCTTGTTAGAGCTGTCCCTCTCATGACCTGCTTTTTCACTCCATGGATTGCTGGGCAGGGGACATCAGGAACTGAGTGTATTGATGGTAATAATAGCAATAGTTGCCATTTCATGTGTACTGTCCACATGCTAGACACTAATATTTGCCCTTCAACCCTCAAACAACTTTAGGATCAGAGCATAATTATCCCCATTTCTCTATGAGGAAATTGAGAATGGGAAATGATAAGAAACCACCAAGGGCATAAAGCTAGCAGTGGTGGGCATCTCTTACGTCCACGTCTTTGCTAAACTGCATTGTTTTTTAACCTGTAAAGCATAAAATATTTGGTATGGGTTATAGTTAGTAATGACTTTTGCAACTTTCACCAACTTTCACTTTTGCAATTAAAAATTCTCCTTTATGTACTAAGACATATCTGCCAGGACTTTAAACACAAGGCTTGTGACAGGTTATATGAGTAAAACCTCACATGACAGGGTAATGAGCACCTTTGACAAGGTCTATAGATTTCTTCCTTTAGTTTATATGACTTCCAAATTCATAGTAGGATTTCAGGAGGAAAGATGGTGTTAATGATTAATTCTCTTAACACTTTCTAATCTCTCAGGCTCTGTGATGGCAAGTATTTTGGCTCAACAAGTAATATATAAAGTTTATATATAAGACTTTAAAGTTTACAAGGTTATTTCATGCTAATGTTCTCCTTTAAATGTTCATCCAATTGCAATCTGATTATTATCATGCCCATTTTACAAATGAGAAAAATAATTTGTTCATGGGGCAATAAGTTGTATCCCAAAAGTCTGTAAATGTCTCCAAGTTATAAAAATCTACCATAATTAAGGTGATTTATAGTCCTGGTTTCTCTGACTATACCAGCATCAATAACTCTCAAAAGTGTCTTTTTAAGAGATGAATTATATGGTCAACTAAACAGGAGCATACAATTAAACACAGAATGTCACATGCAACTGGCAAAATTACAAATTTGACCATCAGGGACACAATTGTGCATATCCTGCATGAGAGCAGTTCTTTAAGTGAGATAAATGTTGTGGACATTGATAATATATTTCACTCTCTGTCAGTCAACCACGGTGTTTGATTCCCAGCACATTTGTATCACTGGTGAGCTTTTTAAACTCAGTCTGCTTCATCCTATCCAGGACCAATTAAACCAGAACCTCTGGCTTTTTTAAAAAGCCCAAAAGATTTTTTTTTTTTTTTTTTTTTTTTGATACAGGGTCTTGCTCTGTCCTTGTGGGCTAGATAGAGTGTATTGGTGTCGTCATAGCTCACAGCAACCTCAAGCTCCCAGGTTCAAGTGATGGGACAACAGGTGCACTCCACAATGCCTGGCTAGTTTTTTTTTCTTTTCTTTTCTTTTCTTTTCTTTTCTTTTCTTTTCTTTTCTTTTCTTTTCTTTTCTTTTCTTTTCTTTTCCTTTTCTTTTTTCTCTTTTCTTCTTTCTCTTTTCTTCTTTTCTTTCTCTTTTTTCTTTCTTTTTCTTTTGTTTTTCTCTTCCTCCTCCTCCTTTTTTGTAGAGTCTCCTTTATTGATCAGGCTGATATCAAAATCCTTGTCTCAGCCTCTCAAAGTTCTGGGATTACAGGCATGAACTGCTGTGCCCAGCCCAGATGGAGCTTTTGGCAGTGCAGGCAGCAGTGTGCACAAGGTAGGTAATGCAGTATATTAGACCCAAGGGAAGTGCACTGCTCACAAGAGACCAAATAGGAGGGAATATTGCTGAGAAGGCCAATATATTATTTTGAGATGGCTCATGGATTGTGTGATGGGCTCAGAGAGTGGAAAGAAAAGACGCTGGTGGCTACTACTCTCTCTTTTGAAACTCATTATGTGTTTATCTTGACTTAACGATGTACACTGTTGTTTAGAAGGTGATTTATTTGGTTGAATAGAATATTGAGTATGGTCTCCAGTCCCATATCAGTCTGTCCATAATCTGATTTGTTGCAATCTCTTGTTTTGCATGTGTGTGTGTGTGTGTTGGAGAGTTACAACGAAGGCAGGATTATTCAGAATTGTTAGATAAAGGAGCTGTGTCTGAAAATAAACTGATATCTGTTATCATCATGTTTTCTAAGAGATAAATCTCTCATTTTTACTTATTTCAAAATATGCCCTCAGAAAGGAGAGAAGTGTCCCGTTTTGTAGTGGAGTCACCCAGAGGGTAGGTGGTCAGCTGAGGGCCGGGCAGTTTATATATAAAGTTTATATATAAGACTTTAAAGTTTATAAACAAAGACCCTAAATTAGCCATGAAATTTTCTAATCACTGATCTAATGCTCTATGAAATTTCAAATGTGAAAAAGAAGTTTCACCATTTTTCCAATTTATGAAAGTATTTTTAGAGGAGAGTATTATAAGACCTATTTTATGAGTTATTTATTGCAATAAATGTTTATTTTCCTTTGAAATGTGCTAACTCATACCCTAATCTCTTTACTATAATTTTTCCATGGAAAGAAAATACCACTTCAGCTGATGCAGTTTCAGTGTGCTTGGAGCACAGTCTCCCGTTTCAGGTGCCCAGGGGTGCAGGAGGCCAGGCCAGGGGCTTGTTCCCTCCTGGTACAGATCACTACAGTTTAGAAGTGTGGCATTTTTTGCTGACAACTCCAAGTAATTTCAAATTCTTTCCTTTGTGCTTTTTTATTCGGTGCAAATAATATTTAGTCCTGCTTTGGATTCTATTCTAAGAGGTCATTTCTCAAGTTTCCCTGTATCCCTCTCCAAACCCCAATCTTAACTCTTATTCTTCAATTCCTCATCCTTCTTCCCTATTTCACTCATTTTCTCTGGGGAGAAGAGGATATATACAGAAATGAATGAAGACCTTTGAGGTACCACCTACCTGAGAGTTGCTTAACCTTAAATATTAACCCACTGCCCCAGTCATTGGGGGTGGTGAAGGGAGAGAGGCTCATGACATCGCAGAAAGGAATCTCTACTCTTTAATCAGTCAGCCATGGGAAGGGTGGAAGAAGGAGGTGAAAAAAAGGACTCCTTGTTCCTTCATTTGATGGCGCAAATTCTGCAAATACAAGTGCAGAGTAAATTCAAGGTCATCGCTTAAACCCACAGCCTGGCCTTTTCACTCCTGTAAAATAATAATGTATAATATTATTTCAAGTAGAGGTGGAAAAATAACCCTTACTTAGATTTAGTTCCCTCAGACCAGTGAATGAGAAGAAATAAAAATTAATTCCAAACAAAGACCTTACATGCCACAACTTCTACCCAGGGATCTTTAGTGGTCCTGAGCTGAACGGAGGAAGAGGAACCTTCCCCCAGACACCTGTCACAGAGATCCGGCCTGGTCAGGGCAAGTCGGTCCCCAAGAGCTCAATAGACTTTACGAGGCGCCAAGAGTCCCAAATGGCTTGAGAAGGTTAAAAAACTGGTTATGATGCTGATCTCCTCATGAAATTAAACACAACCTAAAAAATTATTTGTCACATAATGAGGCTGGTTATGAAAATGGTAAAGGGGAGTTGGGTAGGGATTGAAGCCTGGAGAAGGCCAAAAAAGAAGAAAGTAATCATAAGTTTTGGCATAAAATGTTTCTTGTTTTCCACTCTGTAAATCCAGATGGGCTTCCTAAAGGAGGAAGGCTGAACAGTTTCTTTTGAGTTGCCTTTTAAATGATAAGGAGGATCCTTCAGTAAACAGGAAATGAAAAATTCTAGACTTGAGAGTAGCTGAGAAAAGTGTTGAAGTGGAAGCACCTCAGATTTAATCTGATGGAGAGTTGTCTCTGTTTGTGTGTGTGCCTATCTCCTTTGTTAGACTGTCTGCCTCCCAAGGGCCTGCACTGTGCATCATTCATCCGCATGCTCTACACATTAGCTTACTAATTTGTTGTCCAAATACACTCATACATAAATGAGTGAAAGTAGGAACAAAGTTATAGACGGAGGCGTCTGCCTGTAGCCTCAGCTACGAGTCTGCATCCTTGTTTAGGACCACTTGTCTTCCTTTGTTCAGCAATACGGCACATGCTGGTATTTCAGAGCATCTTGTCACCAGCAAATGGTGCTTGCCTTTGGCCTTTTGAAAGAAGACTGCAGCGAACGTTAAATTGACTTTAAATTTAGTAGCATTGGGCAAGAATAGAAATGTTCTAATCCTGTCTCCTCCTACGGAATGTGAATTGTGGTCAGAGTAATATGTTTTTGCCTCCTGTGATTTAGATCAAATATCATAGACCAGACAGGGCGTAGGGAGCCAGGCTGCAGCAGCCACTCTGCCCTGTAAACAGTGTCACACCTCCCTTGGATGGCCTAGGGTACCATGTGTGCCCTGGCGTCAAAGACAACTCACCAGTGCTTGTCTGCTCTCCCTGCCTTGTTTCTCTGCCCAGTGTTCATGTGGAGTTTGGCTTCCTATTCTTGGAACTGGGCAAGGTGATGGTGTGCAGGTGTGAGAGGTGCTCACGCATGTGCCTGGATGAGACTGCCCCAGAAAAACATACCCTGGACCTGGATTGGAGTCCAAGTTTTAGGTCTTTACTTTCCATTAGAAAAATAAGGTCAATGGCTCTAAAATTTCCACTGCAGAAGGCTAGTTAGGCCTAGCATTGCAGTGCTCTCTGTAGAGAGTTCTGTGGCTCCTGTTAAGACCAAAGAAGATGTTAGAATGAAGTGTCTGCAGGCAGAAAACAGCAGGCCACCTTCCTTTCTTCTTTCATAGCCACTGAGAAAATAGTTACCTGGTGGATTTAACACTGTTCTCTTCTTGCCACCTCTGGGTTTAGTATCTTTGCTTTGAAATAAGAGGGTCATTTCACCATCGTGCTTCAAGAACTCTCTGTTCAACCTGCTTTATGGCACAGAATTCTACACCCATTTGGAGAGTAAAGGGTTTTTACCTTTGGAAGGAAATGTGGCTTGTTTAAGCTTCCAGTGCTATCATCTGTTCTACCTTGGAAGTGCTAACAATGGCAAGGTATTATAACTGGCTAATTAAATGCCTTGTAGGATAAGGAATTAGTATATATACCTAGAAAGGGGGTTTCAGAAGTAAGGAGAGGAAGATGAAAAAGAGAAGCTGCAGAACAAACAAAAATAAAATTTAGCTAATGTCTATCAATTTCGCTGAACTGGGATTATAGATTATGTGGAAGGAGACCACATAATCTGATAAGAATTCGTCACTAATTTTATTTTTATTTATCTACATGATAATTCACATGAGGGAAGAAACAACTTCTGCTTTCTAAAAGTCATAGTTATTAAGCCCATTAAAATATTAACATTTTATCGAAGTTTAGTGCAAATTTATAAAGGCAAAGAAGGCTCCATTTCAAGCCTACTTAGGTTCTCTGGATGTTAAGTAGTATCTAATCAAATGGCATCTTACATTGTCTGGCCAAAAGTTTTTTGTTTTTTTTTTTTCTTTTTTCCTTGCCTCTGTCTTATTAACTAACACTCACTGATAATATTCATCAGATGTACAGATTAATTTGGACAGTGGGTAGTTAATGCATGCACTCTTTCTTTATACCTTTAAAAGGAGTAATATGTTAGTTTTCTCTGTTGTACTCTTTAAACCTTCTCATTATTATTAGAGTAGTCTCATTCTGTATTAACTACCTTCAGATGGTAAGATTTTGTAGTTTGCAAATGTTACTTAATTTTTATTGATTTAATTAACTGAATGAGCATTTGGAAATTATCTCTCATAATTGATCATTAATTAATCCTTCTCTTTTCCTTTCAATTTCTCTTCTTTACTGAATATTGTTTTCCCTCAACAAGGTGTTTTTGTTACTGATGTATTGTTTTTCAACAATTCCATGAAGATTATTGTTGTAATATTTTATAAAGTCTATCTCTCATATTGGTAAGCTATAGTAATTGACGTTTGATACCTGGTAATACTGTTTACTGTTCACTATTCAATGGAAAGACAGAACTTGCTTTGATCTAGAATGTATCTTACAAGGGTACATGTGAAATTTACTAGGTGTAGAATATAAATGTCTCAACACAATAACTAAGAAAATACGGTGAAGGCTATGTTAACCAGTTTAATGAAAACATTTCAAATTGTATATAAAACCAGCACATTGTACCCCATGATTGCATTAATGTACACAGCCATGATTTAATTAAAAAAAAAAAAAGTGCGGCACCTGTGGCTCAAAGGAGTAGGGTATCAGCCCCATATGCTGGAGGTGGCGGGTTCAAACTCAGCCCCGGCCAAAAACCACAAAAAAAAAAAAAAAAAAGAAGAAGAATTAGCTCAAAGTTGCAATGCTCAGAAAACAATTTATTTATTACAGAATAAAGCATTTGGTTCATATTATTACCAAAATATTCTAAATGACCAGTTACACTGGTGAAAAAATACATAGCCCTTTTGCACAGACTTTCAGAATTTTAACATCATACACAATCAACAAAATTCTTACATGTAAATCAATGAAGATGAGACACATTGACTTCTTGGCTGTTTATTGGGGTGATAAAAAAAAAAGTCTTGCAGTCCAAATGGAATTTTTTTTTTCTGCCAATAAGAACAAAGGGTCGGATTACTTCCATGGATAGGTAACGTCGTCATCCACGAGCCCATTTCAGATGTCTGGGCAAGAGTCAGAAGGAATTCCTCAAGATTCCCTGGGATCACCTAATAGATTGGATTTTCTTTGTGAGGAAAGTTTTTTGGGTCTAGTAGAGGGGTCACCCTGGGAATCAATTTCAATTGCCTCAGAAACTTGTTTGTATAGGGTTGATTTAATAAAATTCATGATCATCTCCCCGTTTTTTTCTTTTTCTTTTCTTTTTTTTTTTGTAGTTTCTGGCCAGGGCTGGGTTTGAACCTGCCACCTCCGGCATATGGGGCCAGTGCCCTACTCTATTGAGCCACATAGCTATCTACACTCAGAATAAGATCACATTATTAGAGTTACTTATTCATTTTACCAGAAAGTATAGGGTCCACAGCAGCCAGGATTTGCCTGAAGTGACAAAAAGACATTGTTACCTGAGGTCACTCTAGCTAGTATCATACTGGTTGTAAAATCATCACCTGTTGCATCATCATTGGAAAATAGATTTAAACAGATTTATGTATTTCTTAAATATATAAATAAACTTGAAAGTCTCCACTAAAGAAAAACAGACCAAGACCAGTAAAATTATTCCACTGTCATTCAATTGGCTGGTCCTACCTGCTGCAGAAGCTGAGGCTCAGCTGGCCTGCCAATGGGCTTGAGCCCTTGGGGAGTCTATGACAGTGCCATGACTCACTGAGGAGGCTGGCTCCTTCCTCTTTGTCTAGAGGTGTTAACCCAGGGCTTTGGCCTCTCTCTCCTCTTAACAAAGATAAAAGGGGACCAATAAGTATTAAGAGTCATTACTATCAAAATTAAACAAAGGTTATTAAAAATTTCAGTATTTGAACTAAAAATTAGGAGGGAAAGTTGGTAGGAGAAGATACATGAGCAAAGGAAGATGTTTTCAGATGGAAGTTCTGGAGCTTATTTTAATAGAACATCAATGATCATCAGGAAATTTAATAAGAAACTTAATTATGATTAGTTTAAATGAGCTCAATTTTGAGCAATTTTTCAAAACTGGGAATTAATAAGTAGGAAACTAAAAACTAAAATGTACTCAAAATCCTTGGAATTTATGAAATACTTTTTTTTCCCCCCTCACTGTAAGGAAAGTAGTTTTGGAACAATATGAATTGGAATTTGGGGAATCTTCCTGTAACTTTATAAGACCTCCTGCTAACCAGCAGGAGAAGAGCCTGGTTAGCTTCTCTTTTGTGGACATTAAAAGTCTTGTGTATGACATAGCAAGTACTTTTTATTTATTTATTTATTTATTTTAGTATAGACTTATAATGTTTATTCTTTCTAATGTAACTGAAGTATTTTCTGGAGTTTCTATAATTTTCCAAATACACTAGAAAAAAACTCTTGAATAAAATTTGTAAATAATATTTTTTTGCATTTGATATACATTTTTTTTTTTTTTTTGGCTTGTGGCAACATCTTTGTTATTCTTTTTTTTAAAAATTGTTTAATCATAGCTGTGTATAGGGGTACAATGTGCTTGTATCATATACAATCTGAAATATTCTCATCAAACTGTTCAACGTAGCCTTCATGACATTTTCTTAGTTATTGTATGTAGAAATTTATATTCTGCATTTAGTAGGTTTCGCCTGTACCCATTCTAAGATGCACCGTAGTTGTGGCCTCACCCATTATCCTCCCTCCACCCACCCTAAGAAACTCTAAGAAAAGAAATAGCTGAAAATGTTAACTGGATGTTAAATGTTAAATGTTAAATGAAGTGGAAAAACATACCATGCTCATGGCTGGGAAGAATCAACATTGTTAAAATGTTTATACTACCCAAAGCAATATATAATTTCAATGCAATCCCTATTAAAGCTCCATTGTCATACTTTAAAGAACGTGAAAAAACAATACTGTTTTATATGGAATCAGAAAAAACCCCGAATAGCCAAGACACTACTCAAAAATAAAAATAAAGCAGGAGGAATCATACTACCAGACCTCAGACTATACTACAAATCTATAGTGATCAAAACAGCATGGTATTGGCACAAAAACAGAGAAGTAGATGTCTGGAACAGAATAGAGAACCAAGAGATGAACCCAGCTACTTACCATTATTTGATTGTTGACAAGCCAATTAAAAACACTCAGTGGGGGGGAAGATTCCCTATTTAACAAATGGTGCTGGGCAAACTGGCTGGCAACCTGTAGAAGACTGAAACTGGACCCACACCTTTCACCATTAACTAAGATAGACTCTCACTGGATAAAAGATAAAACTTAAGACATGAAACTATAAAAATACTAGAAAAGAGTGCAGGGAAATCCCTAGAAGAAATTGGTCTGGGTGAGTATTTTATGAGGAGGACCCCCTGGGGAATTGAAGCAGCTTCACAAATACACTACTGGGACCTAATCAAACTAAAAAGCTTCTGCACAGCCAAGAACATAGTAAGTAAAGCAAGCAGACATCCCTCAGAATGGGAAAAGATACTTGCAGGTTATGTCTCCGACAAAGGTTTAATAACCAGAATCCACAGAGAACTCAAACTTATAAGCAAGAAAAGAACAAGTGATCCCATCGCAGGCTGGGCAAGGGACTTGAAGAGAAACTTCTCTGAAGAAAACAGGCGCGCGGCCTACAGACATATGAAAAAATGCTCATCATCTTTAATCATCAGAGAAATGCAAATCAAAACTACCTTGAGATACCATCTAACTCCAGTAAAATTAGCCCATATCACAAAATCCCAAGACCAGAGATGTTGGTGTGGATTTGGAGAAAAGGGAACACTTCTACACTTCTGGTGGGAATGCGAATTAATACATTCCTTTTGGAAAAATGTTTGGAGAACACTTAGAGATCTAAAAATAGATCTGCCATTTAATTCTATAATTCCTCTACTGGGTGTGTACCCAGAAGACCAAAGATCACATTATAACAAAGATATTTGTACCAGAATGTTTATTGCAACCCAATTCATAATTGCTAAGTCATAGAAAAAGCCCAAGTGCCCATGGATTCACGAATGGATTAATAAATTGTGGTATATGTACACCATGGAATATTATGCAGCCTTAAGAAAGATGAAGACTTTACCTCTTTCATGTTTACATGGATGGAGCTGGAACACATTCTTCTTAGCAAAGTATCTGAAGAATGGAAGAAAAAGTATCCAATGTACTCAGCCCTACTATGAAACTAATTTATAAGCACCCACACTTCCATATGGAAGCTATAACCCTACTATAGCCCAAGAAAAAGGGGAAAGAGGAGGAGGGGATGGGAGTGGGGAGGATGGGCGGAGGGAGGGTGATTGGGGGGACCACACCTATGGTGCATTTTACAAGGGTAATATTTTACTGAGGGTAAAATATAAATATCTTAACACAATAACTAAGAAAATGTGGTGAAGGCTATTTTAACCAGTTTGATAAAAGCATTTCAGGTTGCATATAAAACCAGCACATTGTACCCCATAATTGCATTGATGTACACAGCTATGAAATACTAAAAAAAAAAAAATTTTTAAAGTGATAATTTCATTTATTTATTTATTTATTTCTTGCTGTTACTATTAGTAAGATTGAGGACTTTCTCATGTTTAAATAACACCAACAATATCATTTGCTCTATTTCTCTGTTGGGTTATTGGTCTTTTTTCCCCTCAAGTTCAGTAGCTAGTTGTATTTTAATGAAACATCCTTTCCAATCTAAATTTAAGATATTTTGAATTTATATGTTGACTTTGCGTGTGGCAGTTTTGTCATGTGAAGTGTTTTTTGTATAAATGATCTCAGTTATTTTTAATTATCTAAAGATTTTGAGTGATAGTTAATAAGGTATACCTATTTCCAGTTTATAAAGAACTCATCCATGCTTGCTCTCAGGAGTCATATGCATTCAGTTTTTACAAATAGCTCTCCAATCAATTTAAAGTTATGTCAGCATATGAAGTGGAGGTCTAACTGTTTCTTTTTCCAAAAGTCTCAACATCAATAATTTAAAAGCCAACATTTCCCTACAGATATGATTGGATGTCATCTTCATCATATACCAAATGTTCATATGCATTAGGGTCAATTTTGTATTCTAGCCCATTTGTCTATCCAGGCATCAATGGCACACTGATTTGAAGGGTTTACAGCATCCACCTGTCTTATTATCCAACATGGCTAGTCATCAACCCCAACCCCAGTAGTCTTCTTTATCAGTGTCTCTACCTATCTTTGCTTGTTTATTTTTCTATATAAAATTTATAATCAACTTGGGCAGGACTATTAAAATCTTTCTTAGTATTTTTATTGGAATTATGTTAAATTTTTTTAAAAATGAGAAGAATTAACAGCTTCATAACATTGAATCTTTTTATCCAAGGACATCATAGATTTTATACTTGTTTAGATGTAATTTGAGGTCTTACAGGGATATTTCAAAGTTTTTCTCATTTAGCTTTGCATATTTCTTGCTAGGTTTATAAAATAGGTACCCCATTTTCCTCGTTGTCATTTTAATTGGGTGTTTTCTGGCATTACATCTTCTTTTATATATATCAACCTGTGTTGATTTTTATGTATTAACTTTATATCCTGCTTTTTAATACATTCTTTTCTTTGTAATAGTTTTCCTATAATTTTCTTGAGCTTTCCAGTTATACAATTTCAAAAGTTTACCCCTTTTTTTTCCAATTCGCATGCATATAATTTCCCTCTCATCCAATTTTGTTGTCTAATAAATCTAAAATCATATTAAATACTATTTTCTATATTAGGCATCCTATTTTGTTTCTCAGTTTAGCAAGAAGACTGCAAATGTTCACTCGTTAAAAGTCCGGTTTGGAGGTTATACATATCTATACTATATAATTAAAGTTAAAAACCCTGTGATTTCTGTTCTATTCATAAATTTTATAAGGAACCAGTGTGGAATTTTTTGAAATGTCTTTCAGGAAGCTCTAACAATGATCATTATTTTTTCTTAAATTATATTAATATGATGAATTATTTACATATAATAATTAATCTGTAGTTTATTGATTTTCTAGCGTGTGTGACTGTATTTTCTTTTCTTTTCTTTTTTCTTTTTTTTTTTTTTTTTTAGACCAGAGTCACTTTGTCCCCTCAGTAGAATGCTGTGGAGTCATAGCTCACAGCGACTTCAAACTCTGGGGCTTAAGCGATCCCCTGGCCTCAGCCTCCAGCGTAGCTTGGACTACAGGAACCTGCCACAGTGCCCAGCTAATGTTTCTACTTTTAGTAGACATGAGGTCTCACTTTGCTTTGGCTGTTCTCAAGCTCCTGAGCTCAAGCAATCCACCTGTCTTGGTCTCTAGAGTGCCAGGATTACAGGCATGAGCCACTGCATTCAGACTTGATTTTCTAATACTGAAGCATCCTTGAATTCTTGGAATAAATTTCACTTTACATTGTTTTTCTATTTTATTCTATATATAGGTACTAATATATGAGTAAAAAGAGTTTGGAATAGTTCATTATTTCTGAGCATTGGAATTACTTCCATAGTGACTTGGCAGTATCTTTTCTGTAAAACCATTTGGGCCTGCTACTTTTTTTTTTTTTTAAGAGACAGAGTCTCACTTTGTCACCCTTGGTAGAGTACCATGGCATTACAACTCACAGCAAACTCCAGCTCTTGGGCTTAAACGATTCTCTTGCCTCAGCCTCCCAAGTAGGTGGGACTACAGGCACCCAGCTATTTTTTGTTGTTGCAGTTTGGCCGGGGCCAGGTTTAAACCCGCCACCCTCGGTATATGGGGCCAACTCCCTAATCACTGAGCCACAGGAGCTGCCCTGGGCCTGGTAGTATTTTTTACAGTGGAGCTCTTTTACAACTTTGCACATTTTTTTCCCTAAAAAAATTATTTTTAAAAACTTTTAGTCTATACTAGAGTCATTTGAGATCTAGAAAATTATTCAGTTCATCTAGGTATTAAAGAATTTTTGCATAGAGTTGTTCAAATAGTTTCTTATGATTTTTTCTCTTCTCTTCTTTATTTCTTTCTACTTCTATGATTTCATAGCTTTTGTTCACTTGTCATTTCTTATTTTATGTTTTTCTCTTTCTAGACTTTTGTTTTCACTAGTGCTATTTTCTGGAAATTCTGCTACTTAGTTTTCTATTTCTCTCTGATGCAAGAGATATTTGATAGAGGTTTTTATTTCTAGGGAAGACGGAGCTTTTATTTTATTTATTTTTATTAAAATGAGATTGGATAATGATGTTTGTGTTGTTTTATTTGATTGTTTTTCTTTCCAACATGATTAATTATGTTGCAATTTTTTCTTTTCTTTTTTTTTTTTTGTACGTCCAGAATACATACTAGATGATTATACTACTTATTTTGTAGATCCTAAATTTTATACACCTGATCTGTCTAAGACTGAGAGATATGTTTAAGCCTCCTATTCTTGGTACATGTCTATTACTTCTTATTTCATCTCCTACATTTTCTACTTTTTGAAGGTTACTGCTGTGTTATTTAATGCATGAATATTAATATTTACAAAATGTTCTTAGGTATTATTGACTTTAGCATTATAAATGTCATTTTTGTTTTATTTAGTAGTTGAGTACTTTTGCCCTAATTTTACTTAGTTTTATATAGGGATTGAAAACTTGTTTTTTTTTAGTCTGAACTTTTTCAGTATTTTCATTCATTTTTAAAAAACTACAGCCATTATTTTGTATTTGAACAATGACCATGCTCTATTCCAATTCATTTCTAAATTGTTTATTTGGAAATTGATGTTTTTAAGCTCCAGAAAGTTATCATTGTGCTGCATTGCTATCTTCCAATATGGGTATTATTATTATTAGTAGTAGTATTTTGTTCACTTGGTACCTTTCAGCAATTCATTTACATTTAGAACATGAATTCATTTCCTATTGCTGCATAACTAATTACTACAAATTTAGCTTAAAACCATGCCCATATATTAGCTCACAGTTCTGTGAATTAGAAATCCAGAAGGTGATCGCCAGGCTGAGCTCTTATCTGGAGGTTCTGGGAAAGAACCCACTTCTAAGCTCATTCAAACTGACAGAATCCAGTTCTAAGAGTTGTAGCCTCATTTCTCTGCTCCTTGTCAGCTGTAGCTTCTCACAGCTCCTTGAGCTACCCACCTTCTTTCTCACGTGGCCCCCTCCATCTTCAAGCAAGCAATGGCACTTTGAAAGTTCCTGTGCTTTGCAGCTCTGCCTTTTCCTTCTGCTCTTACCAGTTCATATGATTAGATCAGACCGATCTAGATAATCTTCCTATCCTAAAGTCAAATGTGCAAGATGACATAACATAGTCGTGGGTGTGACATCTCATATTCACAGATTCCAAGGATAGAGGTGAGACACACTGGGGGTGGTGATGGTGGTGTTGGGGATTTTAGAAATTCTGACTACCTCATGGTCCACCTCCATCTCCCAAAGAGTCATATCATTCCAAAAGCAAAATACACTCAGACCTTCTCAAGGTTTCCAAAGGCTCATCTCTTTGTAGTATCAATCCAGAGTTCAAACTTTCAACTCAAAAGTCCAAGACCTCATTCTCTCAATCATCTAGAGCAAGTGCTGCTGAGGCTCCTGACTGCAGTTCTTCTCCATATGTGGATTTGTAGAACTAAAGAAACAAATTATCTGCTCCTAACAAACAGTGGTGAGACAGGCGTATGAGAAAGGGTATAGATATTCAAATTCAAAGACGGGTAAACTTAAAAAGTAAAAAGAAGTCACCCATACAAAACAGTTTTGATATCTGACTGAGAAAACTTGGTTAGGTGTCAAGTTTTCTGTAGTTCTCAGCTCTAATATTTGTGTGCTGGGCTTTACTCTGGTGCTCTTGGTTCTGCCCTCAGAGTCACCACTCCCTTTTCATGAAAATGATACAACATTATTTCAGCTGAGCAGTTTTACCAGTTTTTATCTGTCTGTATAAAGACAGATTCATTTATCTGTCAGGAGAATGTTGCATCCAAGAGCCTTTGCCTTTCAGCCCAACCTGGTAGGTTATTTTGCTGACATAAGAGTCTCAAGAACCTTGTAGGTATGAGTTTCCTGGAATCTTTTGTTAGACAAAAAATTCACTCAAAGATCTTCCTAAATCATTTCTTTTCTATTTTTGGCTTCTGTTGAGATAGCTGAGAGACACTGCCCTTGAGTTTCCTCAGATGCTCTGGTTTGATTGAGACCTCCTACAACTCTTAATTTCTTGTTACTGAGTACTCTTACCCTTTGATCTTTCAGAGTTTCAGTAAGATGTTCCAGTAAAATGTTTTACAGTCATATCCTTGGCTTTTTCTCCGTGTTGTGCTTTCAGAAGCATTTTTTTTTTTTTTTTAGTATCATATGCTGTCTAGAAAAATTGATAGTTTCCTAAACCATCAAGTCCTGGTTTTCCAAAGTCACAAACTATTCTTGTCAGGAAGAGATCATAAAATACATTGAAATTTAAAGCTGAAACATCTAAATATCTGAACCAGTGATTTTCAACTGAAGGTGCTAATTTAGCCCCCTGGGAAATATTTGATGATGCCTAAATATATTTGTCATCCTCATGAGGAGGGGGAGAGGGTGGGATGAGGGTGACTGTCTTCTAGCAGGTAGAGGCTGAGATATTGCCAAACATCCTACCATGCACCAGCCTTCCCCTTCTCCTGCAACAAAGCTTCATCTAGCCCTACATGTCAAAATTGCTGAAATTGAGAAACTGAAGTAGAAACTCCTCTATTTTAAAGATGAAATTACCTAATCCTGGAAAGGCAAAGGATGATACCTAGTCACAGAGCTCCACAGTATAAAAAAAAAAAAAAATGGAACTAGAAGCCAACATCCAGTTTTCATATAATAGCATGCTTCTCAATGATTTCCTATCTGGAGATCCCTCAGTTAACGTTTGATGCATAGGTGGGTTACTCATTTTAAGTACCATTTAAAAATGTCACAATTAGAAATTTGGCTAAAATACAGTATTTAGAAATTAAGAATCATAATGATCGTCATCTCCCAGCAGTGAGTGAACAGCACTCTTGGGTTTCTTATTCTGGTGTGTGCGTATTCCTTGTAATGTTGGAGACCTTCACCATTGGCTCGCTACTACATTCTTAGTAAACTCTTTTTTTTACACTTTCTTTTTACTAAGCTTAGGCA
Source organism: Loris lydekkerianus (assembly GCA_963574355.1). Classification (NCBI taxonomy): domain Eukaryota; kingdom Metazoa; phylum Chordata; class Mammalia; order Primates; family Lorisidae; genus Loris; species Loris lydekkerianus. The sequence goes on along the minus strand of CAUYPK010111287.1, from coordinate 21,172 downwards.
ATCCACACACAGTTATGGGCTGTTTAAACTGTCAAATAGTTTCATATAGTAAGGTAAGACATGAATCCAGAAATTACTGAGTTATTTTTACCATAGACTACTTTTCTCCAAAGCACATTACTCTCAAAAACAGAAAAAGTGAAATAATGCAATTTGGGAAATAAGAGCAAATGGATTTCAAATCCTGTCTTTGGTTGTGTTTTCCATGTCCTGTTATAGTATATTAATTGTGTGCTCTCCTCTCCCCCTCCCACATCTCATGGGATGTTTTTCCACTGAGGAAAAAAAATTAACTAAGAGGCAAATTTTTAGTGATTAAGCCCTTTCCACCACAACTCTAACTTCTAAGAAATTCTGATATTCATAATACAACTAAAATGAATAATAGAATAGCTCTGAAGACCTGGTTATTATAGGTATTGAACATGGCTGAGATACACAATTTACATAACTCACAGAAAGATAACTCAAATCTTAACTGGCTCATTATAAATTTTCTTAAAAGTTTATGTACCTTCTCCCCCAAAATCAAAACATACTAGAGTAAAAAAGCAAAGGACTGACTGACTCCATTGTTTTCTGCTTTGCCTACTGTGGTGCAAGGTCTAAGTAAATGCCTCTTTGGAATCAACAACTTCTTCATCCACCTGCTGGGAGCCCAGTTGGAAGATAACCCTGACTGCCATCCCTCTGTAACACCTCCTTCAGAGGGTTGCCCTCATCAAATGCATGATCTCACAGGGCTGTAAAGACCAGCCACTTTGCTCAAACTTACCACACTTCTGAAGGCCCACTCCTGCTCCAGAGCTCTCTAAAAAGTCGGTGAGGCCTTCAGCAGCACCACTCAATTTCTCCCCACCCAGAGCTGACTCCGTCCTTTCTGTGTCAGAGATGTAAACCCCAAGAACACTCACTAGTAGATATCCTGAATGATAATTTTTTTTATCTGAGAGATTGCTTCCTGGGAAATCTACTCTGTAAAAAACACTTAAAAGCCGAAATTTTTTTTCTACAGATTATTAAAGTTAGTACTAATCCCAACGAACTTTTATAAGTCATTCAGATTAAATAATTTTGTCCCTCTAGCATAGTTTTTGGCGATAAACAAAAAGTCAAGCTTTTTTCCTTCACAAGCAGTGGAGTATGGTTGCATAGGCTCTGGGGTTGGTTCCCCAGTGGTCAAGCATTTCCACTCAGCTTCTAACCTTCTCTGCTACGCTATAATTTTCTTAGTTGTCAAGTAGAGAAAAATATTGTGAGTACTTTATAAGATTTGGGGGCTGATTAAATAAGATAAAACACAGACTATGGAGAATGTTCTCAGTAAATATTTGCTCTATTTCCTTATATCATTTGCCTGTTAGGCAAGAACTGATTCATGCACCCTGCACACCATTGCTCTCAAGTAACTGTAAAGCAAAATACCTGCTGCTATGCTATTGACATCCAACAGTATCCTTTGATAAAAGGATTTGTCTAGAAGCTCATACTATTTCCTCCCCAAACATAGTATTTGTCATTAAATTTTATAAGCTTGTCACCATATTATGACTGGAACAAGGTTTTGTTTTGCTTTTTATTCTAACAAGGAAAACAACTCTGAATGGCCTTTTCTCAGCTTTCAGAAACAAAACATATTCATTGAATACTGGAAAGCCTGGTTTTATTGTTATCCTAAAAAAAAATTGATAAAATCTCCAGTGTGGTGATTATACTTCAAAATGATTTAAAAACTAGTGGCTCCATGCTACTATTTGACTGTCATATCAAACAAAGTACTGAAATTTTAAGAAAAACAAAATCCTGGTCCAACAAAATCAGATTTTTTAAGACACCCATTGTTCTTCCTTGGATCTTCAACTTGTGCAAACTTATCTCATTTACAAACTCTGTTATCTCAGCACATGCAGAATCACATTCTATATTTGCACCCAAGCCCTGTTCACTGTTTATACATATTAACACTGTTATTTGAAGTTGTGGTATTTGCCTTTGGTATTTTTTACTATTTTCATCACTACTTTCATGCTTCGGTTAACAACTTTTGAGCCACTAGTCCATTCCTGTGAATCAAGAATATAACACCTTGGAAAGGTAACAAGGAAACATGGAAATCTAACAAATATAAACAAAAATATGCAAATGAAGCAAGAATGAGTTAGTCATGATAAACTACACCCTGTTCATTGAATGAATAAGCAGAGAGGGAAGTCCATAGCAGTCCCTGTAGAATAAATAAAATCATTCAGAATACAATTATTAATGGTATCTTTCAAATTCAGCAACGTCAGTGAATAAATCATATCTTTATATTTCTTCTGAAGTTACCAAAATGCATGCAGATCTATGTGAAGGGTTGTTAGACCCATGGAAACCAACAAACCACACTCTGAGATGCCCACATGCTACAGGATGTTGCAAAAGTCACTTTTAAAGTTTCCATACATAGGAAAAACTATAGCTAAATGTACCATAATTTACAAAATATTCATTATAAAATTTTACAAAACATTTTAAAAATAATCTGTACGTATTGGCCACCTCTTTGTAAAATTTTGTAAATAAAGATACATTTAGCTACAATTTCCCATTTCAGTATGTTTGGTGACTTTAGAGGACACTTTTGGGACACCCTATACATGCTGCTGCTCCCACACTGCTCCTTAGGCAAAGTAAAGGCATCCATCTTGCCCCAAAACAGCATGTCCAGCTCTGAATCAAACTTGCTTTTTTGAGCTGCAGTTAAGACTCAGAGTTCAGTTGAATTTGTTTACTCACCTTAGTAATGTCCGGTTTGCCACATGTTGGATTATAGGGCATCAGCCACTATTCTCATTAGTTAATTGGGCTTGTTAAGTGGGTCAAGGACTTTTCCTTATATTCTTGGTCTGTTCACAAAACAGATGCCATGAGAATTCGCATACTTGAAGGTATCTGTCTGAAATTAGGGTTGCTTGGGCTAATGCCTTGCGCACATCAGGGATTCTAAATTCTAACCCCGATTCCGCAAATCACTTATGATAGGGATTTTAAGTAATGATTTCAGTCTCTTTTTAACTCTGTCCACTGCTTCTCCATAAGCAAAAGAATAAGATGTATGTTTCTGTTGGAAAAGCAGACATCAAAAAGTACAAATAAAACAGATTCACACAAAAACTTTTTCTGTGAAATAAAGACCGTAAGAAGGTGGGATGGAGCCTGTGGCTCAAAGGAGGAGGGCACCGGCCCCATATGCTGGAGGTGGCCGGTTCAAACCCAGTGCCGGCCCAAAACTGCAAAAAAATAAAATAAAAAATAAAAAAAAGACCATAGGAGGGTTCTGCTAGATTGAGCATTTAACTCTTAAAAGTAATAGCCTACATTCATTGTTATTGGATTGATGGTTCATGCCTAGAGTAAGTACCGTTTCTCTTATCTTTACTCTCTCAGATGCTTCTTAGTGCCACACCTGGTGAGAAATGGCAGCAAGATGGCGCTAAACGCATCACCTTTTAGCGTATAAATTGCACACATGAAGAGACAGGCCAGTGAATCATTCTGTGTCAGGCTCATGGGTGTCAGAAGCCACTGATGTTGGTCACCCCAAGTTAAAACTGAGGCATAGACAGAAAAATGCTTTCTCTGGATTTCACCATGTAGGACGTGGAAGGTTGGGTGGAGGGTCCTTGGCGGTTTGGCTGGGAGACAGAAAATGAAAGTAGGAGCCAGACCAAGACAGAGGGGACTCGGAAGGCTGACTGTCTGTGGTAAAGGGAGACGGCACTGGAAAGGCAGAGAGACAGTTTCGGATATTCCTTTGTGCTTTGTGTTCACAATTAGGCTGTCGAGTTGTGTTCTTTCTGGAAAGGGCACAATGTGGTGGTCAGTGATTGAGGGGGAGGGCTACATTTATTAAGGTGCACTGTATCTTTAAGGAAGTACCATTTGGGGGATGGGAGGAGCTGATTTGCCAGTTTCCTTGCCCGCCCACCCTAGGTCTGCAACCCTAGCTCAGTGTTCCCCACACATTCTGTTTCTGACACAGAGGCCCAGAAAGCTGAGCTCAACTGAGAATGGCTCTCTGGGCTCACAGGTCAGAACCCAAAGAAATTTCTTCCACAGCCTTGAAGAGACTTTTTTTTTTTTAGACAGACAGAATCTCACTCTGTCACCCTGGGTAGAGTATGGTGCTGTCATAGTTCACAACAACCTCAAACTCTCCGGCTCAGTTGATTCTCTTGCCCCAGCCGCCCAAGTACCTGGGACTATCAGTACCCACCACAATGCCCAGATAGTTTTTCTATTTTTAGTGAACATGGGATCTTGCTCTTGCTTCGTCTGGTCTTGAACTTCTGAGCTCAAGCGATCCACCAGCCTTGGCCTCTCCCAGAGTACTAGGATTACAGGAGTGAGCCACCTTTTTTTATTCTTAATTGAATGTTTCTATATTAACAGTGAAGACATTAAAGGAAAAAAACTATACTTAGAATAAGAAATAAAATAAACCAGAGGAAGAACCTGAGCACAGAACTAAAGAATGTTCAAATATTTTTATTTGAAGGTAGAAAAAATGTATCATTATTTCTTTAGCACAAGTTTAGAAAGAATTCTCTTTTCGGTTGTATTAACTTACCCTTCTAGCCTCGATTTTTAAATTTGGAAAAGGAATAACTATCTCTCTCTCTGTCACATATACCAGAACATTTTTAAGGTGAGGAATAGAAAAAATAAAAGAGAAAATGACTTCTATCTGTATTTATGTGGGTGTTTTTAAAAACAGTCATCACTTTGGTATGAAAGTAACATTATATCTGTGCAGGATGACAAATTTCATTTTGGCTTCCTTGTCTAGTCATATATTCACATAGAGTTAACAAGTCAATGCTTCTCTTGCTTGATAGAGACAGCCACAAAAAATTCAAAATAATCATAAAAATTAAGGAAGTATATTGTGGCAATATTTATATTCCTGAAAGGTGCCCTGCTGCTTGGAGTGGGTGCTCTTACATGTATTGTCTATGCCTCTAGCTGTACCTGGTGCAAACAGCCCACATTCATGACTGTCAGGCCATGCTTTCCAGGGCAGACTGCAAATCACATCATATTAGGGGCAAGGGGCCCCTCCACCTCATGCAACATTCTTTCTGTTCCATTGTGCATGTAAGAAATTATCAAATGCCAAATAGTTTTAGAAATGTCATTGCATAAGAAACAGCCATGGGGCCAGGAGCTAAAAGTCTTAAAATGGGAAAGCAAAAATACCAGTTGAAGGCAGGGCATGTTCCTGCTAATGCTGAGTGCTGTCTCCCTGTGTGTGTGTGTGTGTGTGTGTGTGTGTGTGTGTGTGTGTGTGTGTGTGTTTTGTGTGTGTGTGTGTGTAAGAGGAGAGAAGTGGTGTTGGTGGAGACTGCAAAGCTAACAGAAAACTGCTGAAACAGAAATGAGATCTGATATAATTTGAAAAGGTGCAAAAACAATATGGAGTCTATTAACTGAACACTAGACTCAGAAAGAATCAGCAAGAAAAGACTTAAAGATAGAACAATGTTCCAGGCTGACAGAAAATATCCAAAGAAAGTAAGTAATTCAGAGGGAACGAGGGGAGCATGGTCCCATGGAAAGTCAGCCTACTCCTTAAAGGACAATACAGCCTGAACCAAGAGAAAATTCTGGAGAATCCAGGGGGAGAATGAAAGGAATGTGTTTTGTTTCTCACCAGGAAAAATGAAGACACTTAAGAGAGCTGGGAGAGATGAGAGACAGGGTCTCTCTCCACCTGGCTTAGGCACAGAGCTGGGAAGAAAGAAGCCAGAAAATGAAACACTGAAAATCAAGGCCGGCTGAATTAATGAATGCCTCTCCTATTTAAATATATACTTACCAACTTAGATGAGTCCTAACTTTATCTAATCCTGGAAAAATATGGCTTTTCCCACTAAGCCCTCCTTAATTATGTGTGTTATTTGGAAAATCCACTAAGCTGTACAAGACCAGATGATGGTAGAGAGACAAAATCAATTTCCATTTCAAGTTCTTCTAAGTCTGAAAAATAAAAATGTTTCCGAGATCGGGGTGGGGGGTGGGGGGGAATCCTTCAGGGATCCTTTAGGGGTGGCCATGGAAGACATCCAGCAGCAGAAAGCCAGTGAGCCTCCTTGGCAGGGCATTCTGGGCCTGTGTTGCCCCTACCCCACTTCTGTGGCTCCCTGGGAAGAATGCTTTTTTCCGCTACAACAACTTTGTAAGACTCCATCCAGAGCCTAAAGGATGTGGGATAATAGAATAAGAAAGAGAAACGGCGTATTTTTATCCAAACCACAGATGCCTCACCAGCTCCTGCAATTCACTGGTAAATAAATAAAGCCACAGCACTGTTTAATATTCCAGGGATTATAAAACTGCTATTTGATACTCGTGACCCAATTACTCTGGTACGTCATGCATTTAAACTCTGCAGGTTTATTTGGCACCATCTTGTAGGTGGGCTGGAGCCATTTGGGTCTCAAGCCTTGGCCTTCTTTCAAGGCAGAGCCTGCATCTTCACTGCCCCAAATCTTCTGTCCCTACCATTAAGTCAACAAAGATGAAAATCATATAACCAGTAGTTCTCACTGTCCAATTACTCAACCTAATTTATCTTCTTTCAATTTCACTCAATAACTCAGATCTTAGCTCCCTCTGCCCTCTGCCCTTCCCACCATTGATTAGGTGGTTGGTATCATTAGTCAGATGGAGAACTTGAGGACATCTTAAAAACTCTTATTTTTTGGCAATTGTTTTCTCTGAGAATAAAGCTGTTCATTCAATTTTTTAAAAATCTTGATTTAGCTGATTATAACTTTATCAATCATTCCATAACACTACTTTGGTGCTGTTCTTTTCAAAAAAGGTACACATAATATATCTTCTTGTCAAAGTCTTTTATGTAGAAGTGCAAAGGAACATCCACAAACATCCACTGAAATGTTATCTTCATTCAGAATTTCCCAATATTCTTTTTCCATCCACATAGAGATAGTGGTGACTCCATCCATCATCTTTATGTCACCTGTCAGAAAAAAAAAAACAAAAAAAAACACCAAGGCACCAGTGTTCTGTGGCTCCCACAGATTCTAAATGCTGCCAAGACAGAGCTTGTTTCTCAATTCAACATTTTTTTTCTCTACAGCTGTTCCCTGAAAAACCTTACACTTGAGGACTTTTATTTTAAAAGGAAAACTCCCCGCTCTGCAAACACTTGAGCGTCAGTTTTGATAGCACTGTGGGAGCTCATTTAAAGAATGTGTTATAAAGCGGGAGACATATATCCCTTTATGTGTTGAATGTAATGAGGTATACTGATTAGTCTAACTCACTGAGGCAAATCGCTACATGGTTTTAAAAGGTCTACTATTCATTGCACCATAATTAAATTAAAGTTAAAATACTGTAATTATTTAGAACCAGGATGCCATTTTATAATGACTCGGTGAACTTTTAGGCTCAAACGAATGCAGAGATAAAATAGCATAACACAAGTTGGCTATATATTATCTTGTCTATCTTGTATTTGGAGTTTAATTACTCAGGACTTCTGAGGTTAATAAGGAGCCCAAGAACTAGTAACTTTATACTGGGATTAACTATGAGAGGAGAGGATTATTTTGATTCTTTACAAAGAAGGACGCAAGTTTATATGTGCACACATATACTTACTGTCATACCCAAGCAGTCTTTTCACCTTGACTGAGGGCCTTTTATGTGTCAGGAACAGAACTTTATAGTCACTATCTCCTGTAATCCAAAGAACCATGGCTGTCAGACAGGTATCATTAGATGCACTTTAGAGATGACATCATCTCGGCCTGGGTATTGCAAAGACAATTCAAACTCTAGCATTAACGAACAGCTTATTATGATCCTGCCCCATCCTTACCTCTATTTCCTTCCCAGGCTTATCTTACCCTTTGTTTTCCACCTTCGACAATACTCATTCAGTATTCACCTGCAGAAGCAAAAAAAGAAAACACTAAAGGAACCAAACAAATTAGAAAACACCTTGACTGCTTCTTCTCCTTTATCCCATGTTCATCACTATTGATTCTTATAAAACTTAATCTCCAATACATCTGTCAAGTCTTCCCCTTAATTTTGTCACTCACATTACAAAACTAGACCAAATTCCCATCACATCTAGCCTGGACTGTGGCAATAGTCTCCAGCTCATCTTCCAGCATTCGCCCTTCTTAATCTGATGTTCTTGAGGCAAATTTAATTATATTACTTCCCTGCTTAAACTATCTCTATGGTTTTCTGTAACTCTTCCGAAAAAAAAAAAAAAAAAAAATTAAGAGAGGCCATAATCCTAATGATTTTGCTCCCTCTGTCTGTTTAAGCTCAAACTTCATGGTCTCTACCTCCAGTCACAATTGACTTCCTTCTGCTTCTTAAACAAATGCTCCATGTTCTGACCTGCCTTCAGATCTTTGCACATGCTGTTCCTGGGGCTGACAGAACCACTCTTTGTCTAGCTCTTTTGCCTGGTTAATTCCTACAAATAATATCTTGCTTTTATTGTTACTTCTTTAAGGAAGTCTTCCTTGACCCCATTCTAGGAAAGATCCCCGTTATATGTTCTCACAGCTTCCTATCTCTTTCCTCCGTGGCATCTAGCCTAGAATGTGAATATGTGTTTGTATGTGTAGTTATTTGATTATCACTATTCAGTCCCCATTTGAGGTCAAATGCGTTGAGAGCAACAACCTTGTCTTTTTTGCGTTCTGCTGTACTCTTAGTAGTTAGCAAAATACCATGTTTAGCCAAAATTTAGGCCATATGTTTTATTCTTACTCTGACTTTAATTTAGCAACCTGTCTAATTACTGAATACAGAAAGGAGCAAATTTCCTTAAAGAAAGAACAGGAGGGAACAAACATACGAAGTGGACATAGCTTTCTATTTAAAGTATTTTGATTGTCAGGAGGGGAAAAAGTGTCATGGGCATGTCATGATGCCTGAATTTTCCACATTTGAAATGCTTTTGGGGGAAGAGTAAATTTTCTAGGAACTCAAATCAGGTAGAAAATGTATCACCTTGAATAGGACCATTAGTCCACATACACCCAACGAGTAGGTTGCAGAACTCAGATTCTCAAGAAAACCCATTAAAAAAGAGGTAATTATGATCGAGAGAGAGAGTTCCAATGTCACTGGAAGCATCAAAACTTCAGCGAAAACTTGGGCAAGGCCAAGGACCTGGCACAGCATGCCCAGGGAGGTAATAGTTGATCTTCCCACAAGAGGGTGCTCATAGTCACAGCTGTCGTGTTAAAATTGAATCATCTGTGCTCCCGCGGCTACTTTGGGTGCCATTTAAAGATATGGCAGTTCAGCAACTAAAATAACTTAAAAACATTTAAACTACTCCAATTTCTTTTTAAACCACTGAAGGAAAAATACATTTATAATGTAAAACAAAGCTCCTTAAAAAATCTTCATCCACGTCCCCAACTCTCTGTTTCGTTTACATGCCGAAGCTGCCCTGGTATCTCCCCCACCTCCACAACACCAAGCTCCCCCAGGTTCTAGCAAAACCTGCTCTTGGAGGCTTTTTTGTCACTTGTCCTTCTTCTCCATGGCTAGTTTTTGTGTGTGTGTGTGTGTGTGTGTGTGTGTGTGTGTTTTAATGAAGTAGATAAATTAACTGAGATCGCTGACTGTTGTTTGCCCAATTCCCAGATCCCCCAACACCGGGAATGGCCCCAATGAAGTAGACATCTTACTTCCCTGGAGTAAGGGAGCAGGAAGAGCACTGAAAATATTTGTAGTTTAATGATATGTCTTTAAAATTTACAATTATGTTCCACACTTGTTGAAAAGATGCATTTGTTTTTTACTTTGGCAAAGCAAATAAAAGTCTGATTTGTATTTCATAATTTGTGAAGTGATTTCATGAACCACCTCATTTTGGAAATCCATGATTTTTTTCTCCCTTCTTTTGGTCATTGTGATATTGGGTTGGGGGCAAATGCCACAGATTTCCTGGTTCCTGTTAACCATGTACTATTTGAAGAAATGCATCTGAGTAGAGCATTGGATTAAAGAACTCCAAGAGTCAGGAACAACAGGAGGTATCAGGCACCAAGATAAGAAGTCGGAGCAGATAGAGGATCATGGTAGAAAGATCAACAAAACCAACCTGTCCAAGTACCTATCTCTCTTTGGCATGGCCCAGCATGGCAGTTTGAGAGGGCAGCTAACTTGAGACAACTAATCTTAAACTGAGGGTCCAAAACGTTTATTGCCAACAATGTACACAAATGAGCCAAAGAGCACATATCTTCAGAAGTGAGAAACGGCCCCCTGATGAGGCCTCCTCTAATGTCCTGCCTGCTGTAAACCCCAGTTAGCCCCGTACTCTGAAGTGAAATAAAGGCAAATTCCTAACAAGGCAGATTCCAAAGTGTGTCGTGCTTTCTGCAATGGAGCATATTTAATGATTTCCTCATTTGATACCTAAGGAGATTTTTCAAACTAATTGCAGTCTTACTATAACTTTTTAAAAGAAGACAAGAAAAGCATTACGAAAACAAACTATGACAATAATCCCTCCTGGGGAGGATTGAATAAGATAGCTTTGGTCCCGGGAATCTGATCTTAAATAAGATGGTAACCAAAATACGCTCCATCAGATTAATCAAGAAAGAGTATTTAGGGTGGCACCTGTAGCACAGTGGTTATGGCGCCGACCACATGCACTAAGGGTGGCAGGTCTGAACAACTACAACCAAAAAATAGCCAGCATTGTGGCATGCACCTGTAGTCCCAGCTATTTGGAAGGCTGAGGCAAGAGAATCGCTTAAACCCAAGAGTTTGAGGTTGCTGTGAGCTGTGACACCACAGCACTCTACCCAGGGTGACATAGTGAGACTCTGTCTCAAAAAAAAAAAAAAAAAAAAAAGGACAGAGTATTTACTATAGATATGCTTGATCATAATTGAAATTCAAACCTCTGTAAGCCTTACAAATAGACCTGGACATTACAAAGAATAAGCAACCGTAAACTTCCATTGGTTACATTTTAATTTAAATTTCTGGTAAAAGTTCTATGAAAATATATGTGAGGATGTTTCCATTAGAGTCATGAACTTTCATTACCCAGAAAAGCCTGTGAGATAAACCCTAACCAGTTCTCTAGTTCACTTACAGATTGATCTACCATGTACATCACCATAATGATTTTTAACATGACACTTTTCTAGTATAATACACTGTATTTTTAAAAAACACTATGTAATTTCATTCCCCTCTAAATTCTCCCATTAAAAGATAAAATGATGCTCTTTGTTTTAGTTTCCTGGCTTATTTGTAAAATTATTTTTCAAATGGAAAGAGAAAAATGAAGAGAAGAAAACCTGCTAACAGCCCTGACGTTAAATTTAACAGCCATCAAGAGGCCACCGGCACGTATCTGTATATAATAACTCAGTGAGAAGACTCCACATAGTTGATTTCACGATCAATTGTTTTTCTTCTTTAATAGAACTCATATGCCAAAAGATAAACTGTTTGAGTTTAAAGGGTAGTGAATTAATTATAAGAAGTTCCTAATAAAAGTAATTCAATCTTTGTATTTAGCTTTTAATACAAAAAATTAATTAACATTTGCATTATGCGACCTGACCTCCCCAGGGAAATATAATCAATTCTCCCAATACAAGATGAATTCTGCAGAGGACATATTTCTAATTGTGGTGCTGATCAATCATGTCAGTGGTACAGGAGAACTGTAAATGATGCACAAAACTATTAAACTCTAGGCTCTTTTAAAGCCAGTTGTCAACAGCATAGTATATAAATATATACTCACAATGGGGACCGTTTAATTATAATATTGATTAAATTATTGTGGTTCCTGGCATAATACATGATGATGGTGTACTAGCTGGAAAGAATACAAGACAAGTGAAAACATATCTATAGTTTTGCAAATTTAATTTCATAAGAAAATTGTATTAATTATAGCAGCATGATAGATACATCTCTTGCAAAGGCTGCAGTGCTTAGGAAACCTAATGAGTTTTGGTTGAAGACTATAACTCAAGAAGAAAAAGTCTAGATGATTTTTCATCATTTGGAACCACTATTTTTTTCTGCTATTGTGAAATATTCCTTTTTAAATGTGTTCTTGATTGTTTTATTAATTGAGGTAAAATTTATGTGACATAAAATTCACTATTTTAACCATTTTAAAGTCTAAAATTTAGGGACTTTGATTATATTCACAATGTTGTACAACCATCACCATTGTCTAATTCCAGAATATTTCCATCACCTCCAAAAGAATCTCTGTACTCATGAAGTAATCATCGTTTGTAAACAGAATCACATAATATGTGGCTTTCTGTGCTTGCCTTTTTCATTTGAATAATGTTTTCAAGATTGATCCATAGTGTAGCATGCATCATAGCTTCGTTATTTTTACGACAATAATATTCCATCGTGTAGATGTAACTCAATTGTTTATTTGTTCTTTAGCGAATAGTCATTTCAGTTTTTTTCTCTAGAGGAACTAGAATACTGTTGCTATGAATATGAACATTCTGTACAAGCTTTTGTTTGAACACCTGTTTTCCATTCCTTTTGGTGTGTACCTAAGAGCAGAATTACTGCTGAACATTTGAGAAACCACCAAACTGTTTTCCACAGTGACTGTACCATTTTACATTTCAAGTAACCATGTATGAAGGTTTCAATTTCTCTACATCTACACATGAAAAATTTTCTGTTTTCATTTTTAAAAAATTATTATGATGATAGCCTTACTGTTATTGCCTTCCTAGAGAATAAAATCAGGTACCTCTTTGTGCTTTTGATTTGCATTTCCCTAATGACTAATAACATAGATCATCATTTCCCATGACTATTGGCCATTTATATATCTTCTTTGGAGAAATATCTATTCAGTCAGGTCCCTTTGCTACTTCTTCATTAAGTTTTTTTTTGGTCTTCCTATTGTTGAGTTGTCTAAGTTCTTTACGTGTTCTGGATAACAAATCCTTATCTGATTTATGATTTGCAAATATTTCTCCCCATTATGTAGTCTTGTTTTTAACTTTTTCAATAATGTATTGTGATTCATAGAACCATTTAATCTTGATGAGATATAATTTGTCCATTCTTTATTTTGTTGCTTGTGCTTTGGGTATCACATGAAGGAAGCCACTGCTAAACCAAAGGTCATAGATTTCTAAAAACTATATTTTTTCTAAGAGTTTTATAGACTTAGCTCCTACATGCAGATTTTTGATCCATGTTAAGAATTTTTTTTTTTTTTTTTTTTTTTTTTTGTATATTGTAAGATAATGGTCTAGCTTCATTCTTTTTCATATGGTTATCTAATTGTCCCAGTACCATTAGTTGAAAAGACTTTCTTTGCCCAATGAATGGTATCAATGCCCTAGTCAAAAATGATTTGACTATAGATGTATATCTTTATTTCTGGACTATTGATTTTATTTTATTCACCCATATGTCTCCCCATATAATAGTACCACACTGTAGCTTTGTAGTAAGTTTTGAAGCAGGAATTATATGTCTTTTAACTATTCTTCTTTTTCAAAATGTTTTGAGCTATTCAGGGTCCCTTGCAATATCATATGCATTTTAGGGTCAGCTTTTCCATTTCTGTATAAAATGCAATTGGAGAGATTGGCAGAGATTGCATTGTATGTCTAGATAATTGGGGAGTAATATTGCCATCTTAACAAATAAAATGTAAGAAAATATATGATCCTTCATTCTATTACATTGATTGTTTTTTCTATATTAAACAACTCTTACATTTCTAAGGTACAAGAAACCATAGGCATAGTCTATAAACTTTTTAATATGCCATAGAATTCAATTTTCTAATATTTTGTTAAGGGCTTTTTGCATCTATGTTTGTAAGGAATATTAGTCTATAATATTCTTTTCTTGTGATGTCTTTGACTTTGGTATCAGGATAACACTGGCTTCACAGAATCAGTTAAGATATATCCATTCTGTCTCCGTTTTTAAAAATAATTTGAGGATTGATATTATTTTTCTTTAGACATTTGATAGAATTCACCAATGGAGCCATCAGTATTTTCTTTGTTCAAAGTTTTAAAATTATTATTCAATTCTTTACTTGTTACAAATCTGTTCAGATTTTTTGTTTCCTCGTTAGTCAGTTTTGTAGTTTACTTCTTTCTGGGAATTTCTCTATTTCTCTAGAGTATCTAATTTGTTGTTCATAAAATTATCGTATAATTTTTGTATATCTATAAATTTAATAATATTTCTACTTTCCATTTTTATTTTAGTAATTTGATCTTCTCTTTTTCTTCTTAGACAATCTAAAAGTCTTATCAATTTTGTTGATCTTTCCAAAGAACAAACTTTTGATTTTGTTGATTCTGTTGCTTATATTTTTACAAATATTTATTATTTGCTTCCTTCTGCTTGCTTTAGCTTTAGTTTGCTTTTCTTAGTTTCTGAAGGTAAAGTTTATCTTAGTAATTTGAGATCTTTCCTTTTGTTCAAACATAGACACTTTCAACTACAAATTCCTTGCTATGCCCTGCTTTTGTATCACATAAATTTTGTTGTGGCTTTGTCTTAATCTAAAAGTATTTTCTTCTGATTTCTTCATTGACTAATTTGTTGTTTAAGAGTATGCTGTTTAATTCTCAAATATTTGTGATTTTCCCAAATTTCTTTCTGTTACTGATTTCGAGTTTCATTCTATTGTGGTTATAGATGATACTTTGCATGATTTCAATGTTTAAAATTTATTTACAATTGTTTTGTGGCCTAAAATACAGTTAACCTGGAAAATATTCCACATACACTGGAGAAAAATGTGTATTCTGCTAGTGTTGTATAGAGTGTTCTAAATATGTCTATTAGGGCCAGTGGGTTTACAACATTGCTCAAGTCTTCTATTTTCCTGCTTATCTTTGTATAGTTATTCTACCTATTTTTGAAGTGCAGTGTTTTTGCTGTTGTTGAGTTTTTTTGTTTATTTGTTTTTGGCAGCAGCCTATTTATTTTTATTTTTTAACTTAATTTTTATTAAATCATAACTGTGTATTATTTATGGGGTATAATGTAATGATTTGATATGCAATGTAGACTGCTTAAATCAAGCTAATTAACATTACCATCACCTCACTTACTTACTTTTGTGGAACAACATGAAGTGCAGTGTTCAAGCCTCCAATTATTGTTGTTGAACTGTCTGTTTCTCTCTCAAATCCTGTCTGTTTTTACTTCATTTATTTTGAGAAGTCTGTTGTGAGGTTCATATATTTTGTTATATCTCCTTTATGGAGCCATATTTTGTCTTTAACTAATATCCTTCTTTGTCTCTTGTAACAATTTTTAAAAATCAATTTTTTTCTAATATTATCTTTGTCACTTCTGCTCTCTGTTTACATGGAACTTCTGTTTCTATCCTTTCACTTTTGTTCTATTTATGTCTATGGCATTAAAATAAGTCTCTTGTTATTATCATAAATTACATCTTTATACCTATGTTCTCATCCACATAAATTTATGCTTATTGTTTTATGCAGCTGTTTTTTAAATCATATGCAAATAAAAAGAGAAGTTACTAACAAGTAATGCACAAATACTCATTTTGCATTTACCTATGTAATTACTTTTACTGTTGTCAACTATTTCCTCATTCAGATTTGAGTCACTTTCTGTGGCCCTATTATTTCATCCTTTAGCATTTCTTGCACAACAGGACAGCTAGCAGAAAGCTTCCCCTTTTATTCATTAGAAACAGTATTAATTTCTCCTCATTTTTGTTAGTTTTTCTGCTTATGGAATTTTTCATTACAGTTATTTTTTTTTTCTTTCAACACTTTGAATATGTTATCCCACTGCCTCTGGCTTCCATTATTTTCTGATGAAAAATCAACTGTATACAAGAAGTCACTTCTTTCCTGCATCTTTCAGTATTCTGTCATAGTCCACGGCATTGATAGCTTGATTATTTGTGTCAGTGTGGATCTTTTTCAGTTAATCCTACTTGAGATTCACTGAGCTTCTTAGATGTGTAAATTCAAATTGTTCATTACATCTTGGAAGGTTTTAGTCATAATTTCTTCAAATATTATTCCTAGTTCTTTCTGCTTCTCTTATCATTATAGGACTACCTTCATGCCCACGGCAGTATGCTAGAAGGAATCCTACAGGTGTTTGAGACTCTGTTCATTTTTCTTTCTTTTTTTTTTTTTTTTTTTTTTCATTCTTCTCCTCAGATGAGCAGTCTTCATTAACCTATGTTCAAGTTTACTTATTCTTTGTTCTACCTGCTCAAATCTGCTCCCAGCTTCTATAGTGAACTTTCATTTTTGTTATTATGCTTTTCAAGTCCAGAATTTTCATTTGGGTCTTTTTTGTAGTTTCTGTCTCCTTTGTTGATGTTATCTATTGAGTGCAATATCATTCTCATACTTTCCTCCAATTTCTTCTACTTGGTTTTCTTTAGCTTTATGAAATACTTGATTTTTAAATCTTTGTACAATGTCTAGGCTTCCTCAGGGACAGTTTGTATGAATTTCTATTTATCTGTTTATGTGGACCATACTTTCTTCTTCCTTTCTACCTTTTTGTTAAAAAATGAACAATTTGAGAATTATTACATGGCAACACCTGAAATTATATTCTCTCCCCTCCTCCAGTTTTTTGTTGCTGTTTGTTGTATTGTTTGTTTTTTAAACTAATTTTGGGAATGTTTATGTTCTTTGCCATGAATAGGCACTGGTGTCTCTGTCTGCTTAGGAAAGTGATGGGCTAGTGATTTGACATAGAGTTCCTTACACATTTATGAATCACTCCCCCAATTTCACAATGTTTGAACATATATCCCGTGTGTGAACAGCACACCTTCAAACTCTATGGGAAGTTTAAAAACCATATCAATCCCCATTTTTCCCCCAATACTTTTCAGTGTATTTATTATGTGCCTCAATTGTTATCTTGACCCAAGTGGCAATGGCTGACATAGTTGGCTTTAAATGTTTCTGACATATTTCCCTCATGTACCTATTTTTCCATTTGAGGAGAGTTTTAAGTTAGGTAAAATAAGGTAAGTCTTTTTGAGGCAATCCTTGAGGGAGCCAGTAAATCGAAATCCACAACCACAGTTCTTTGGTTACACATCTTCTCTGCCTCAGGCAGCACCGGGACCCCCCAGTAGTCATGCAGGCTGCTGTCTTCACGCTTCCTGAACTAGGCTGAAGGAATGAGGCCAGGGCATGTTCAGACACTACAAAGCTCTCCTTCTGGGATTCAACCGCTTTTTACTTTATTAAATGTTGTTCTAGCTAAATCTTTAGCTAGTTCTGAAAAAGTAGATTCTGACAGGATTTTTTCTAGTTTATTTACTGTTTTAGTGGAGAGTCAAGGTTTTGGAGTTCCTTATGCCACTATTTTTATTAATGTCACCTACAGCATTCCTTTTATATCACAAAAATAGCAGAGGTAGAGGGGAGAATTTATAAAGAAACCATTTTTGAAACATTATAGCTCATAAAACTGATCTAATTTTGGAATTTGTTATATTTCTTAGAGTTGACATTTTACATGGTTGTAAATCATTTGTGGGTTTGTAAAGTTTGCAGGTGATATAGAAGCTGTTACTGCGTGAGAAAAGTGTATCAAGTGACTTCCCCGACTTGAAATTTTCTAGTTCTATGCATTCCATACTTATTGTTCAAATCCCTGATTTTTTTTTTTTTAAGGAAACTGTGGTTCAATTTAGTGCACAGAGTTGCTTTTCATTTCATATTTGATTTGGATTTGGTAACTGAAAACTGAAGTAGCAAGACTCTCAAATGGAGCTGCTAACTATGGGAGGGAATTTTTTCAAGATAAAGAAAGAAAAGAAAAAGAATATGTAAAATTAGAAGCATCTGAATTTTTTCAGTAAGTTGGAGCTGTCAATACTCAGATATTCAAGAAAAATCAAACTCCCTTGATAACTCCCATCCCTCTTGCCCATTTATTCTTCATTTTGCCTAATCATGTGTCTACACTCAAATATCTACTCAGTATACATCTGTCTGACTAATGTAATCCTTTCAAATGGCTGAAATACCAAATTCAGCCTATAATGTTCTCTATATCCTTGTTAGACATGGAGGAAAGAGCGATATCAAGATTATCTTCTGCATGTTCTGAAATACTATCACAAACCCTTCAAACTTAAGACTATAACAGCTCTTTGAATTTATGAACCAATGATGAAAATTAAAAAATGTAACTTTAATCTCTACTCACTCTCTGTTTTAAAAAGAACATTACTATCATTTTTTTTTATTTCAAGTTATTTTCAGGAAGAAGAAATACTTGAAGTAATTATTAAGACCATCACTGTGAGCCAGATTAAACATTATGTTCCTTTAACGTAGTAGTATTTAATGTTCTCAACTCATTAATTCTGCAAATACTGCTCAGTGCCTTCTGTGCACCAAGCATTGCAATGGTTGCTGGTAATACCAATACAGCCACAGCAGTTCCTGTCATCACAGACATTACAGAGGAGTGAGGAATCAGGATATAGAAACAGGCAATTGTGTTATATTATGGTAAAATGTGCTGCAATTCAGGAAGTGCTGAAAACCAGGGCTGAACCAAGCTGGAACAGAGGCTGATGATTAGAAACAGCTTCCCAGCAAAAGAGATGTCTCAAAGTCACTGAGAGTTAGTCACAGAAATGGAACTATGGGGTAGGGGGTAGCATTACTGACTGAAGAAATGGCATGTATGACAGGTTAAAGGTAGGAACAACTGAAGAGATTGCTCAACAGTCCAGGAGGACAGGAGAAAAGAGCAAAGGTGGCCAGAAAAAAATCTGAGAACACATACTTTAAAGTACTTTTAGGTTCTGTTAAAGAGCTTGGACTTTATTCGGAGTCTTAAAGGGAGACTGCTGGTATGTTTTAAGCAGGGGGCAACATGATCTGATTTTTATTTTAGAAAGATCTTTATGGTTGCTGTAGAAAAAACAAATATATATCAGAGTGTGAGGACTAAACCATAGGTAGGAAGATCAGCAAAGGGGTGTTAAGACAATATAGGCAAGAAATGATGGTAGAATAAATTAGGATTTATTATCGGCACTGAATTGAATAGCATCCCCCAACCTTCATGTCTACCCAGAATCTCAGAATGTGACATTACTTGAAATATAGTCTTTCAAAGGTGAGTAGATAAATTAAAATGAGGTCACACTGAATTGGGGTAGGCCCTAGAACCAGTGTCTGGTGCCCGCACAAGAAGCCACGTGAACACACAAAGAGACCCAGGAAGAAAGCCTTGTGACAACAGGAGCAGACATTGGAATTATGCTGCTGCAAACAAAGGAATGCTTAGGGTCACCAGAAAAGTAGAGAGGCAGGGAAGGGTCCCCTGGAGAGATTTTGCAAGGAGCATTGTCCCGCTGCCACCTTGATTTTGTACTTCTGGTCTCCAGAACTATGAGAGAATCAATTTATCTCATTTTTAGACACCCAGCTGTGGTTATTTTCAGGGCAGCCCTATGACACTAATAAAAAGGTGAGAAGAAGTGACCTGACTTGACAGGTCTTGAAGAAATGGCTACTGCATTTGGTGATTACTCAGGTAAGGCCAC
This sequence comes from Loris lydekkerianus, assembly GCA_963574355.1. Classification (NCBI taxonomy): domain Eukaryota; kingdom Metazoa; phylum Chordata; class Mammalia; order Primates; family Lorisidae; genus Loris; species Loris lydekkerianus. Next base: position 1,539 of record CAUYPK010111287.1, on the reverse strand, counting down.
ATTAAGAATAATGCCCAGTTTTCCCACTTGAGCAACTGGAAAGTTGGTGGCATCACTCATTAATTAGTTTGGGACCAGGGGGAATGGATAGTGCTCAAAGAGGAGACACTAAAGTTATTGACCAGGCCCAGGTCTGTTCTGCCTGTGAATAGTAAATCAATCACTGTGATATGGGCTAAATCTGCCTCCTGGAAGAAAAGGCTTAGGGTATTTATAGGTTAGGGAAGTGAGGTGGTCTAATGTGTGGATAAAGGTAACTGACTAGCAGTGGGGAAAAAGAAAGTAACAGATTTTTTTTCTGTGTAAGCCTAGTTGGGGTTCATGGAGTTTCATAGGGCATATGTCCACAAAAATGGCATTAGCATGATGTTTTGGCCCTGAGACGTAAAAAGGGCATCCCTCCATCACTTGTGTGGGCCTGGTTGAAGGGTCAGTGCTAGCCTAAGCTTTGAAAAAATAACTGAAGTGACCATTACCATGGTGATGTATGAATGTTATCTACAAAGTAGGTAGTCACACTCAAGTCTTGGCACTCAGCAGTGCAGCCTTACAATGGCACAGCTTTCAGCTTCATGGAAAAAGGGAAAACCAACAACAAAAAGCAAGCAGGTAGGCAAATCCTAACATATTAAACCCTCTGTTTCAATGTGAGTTGACTTCTTCTTTTTTTTTTTTTTATTGTTAGGGATTCATTGAGGGTACAAAGAACCATGTTACACTGATTGTATTTGTTAGGCAAACTCCCTCTTATAATTGTGTCCTGCCCCCCAAAAGTGTGTCACGCACCTTGACCTCCTCACTCCCCTCCTTCCTTTCCTCTCTCACCTCTCCCCTTTCCTCACCCCCCATCATGTACTAGGGCATTAACTGTCTTCATATCAGAATTTAGTACATAGGATTCTTGCTTCTCCATTCTTGTGATGCTTTACTAAGACTAATGTGTTCCACTTCCATACAGGTTAATACAAAAGATGTAAAATATCCATCTTTTTTTCTTAAACTAATAGAGGCCATCTACAGCAGACCCACAGCCAATATCATATTCAATGGAGTTAAATTGGAATCATTTCCACTCAGATCAGGAACCAGACAAGGCTACCCATTGTCCCCATTGCTCTTTAACATTGTAATGGAAGTTTTAGCCACGGCAATTAGGGAAGAAAAGGTGATCAAGGGTATCCATATAGGGTCAGAAGAGATCAAACTTTTGCTCTTCGCAGATGATATAATTCTATATCTGGAAACACTAGAGACTCTACTACAAAACTTTTAGAAGTGATCAAGGAATACAGCAGCGTCTCAGGTTTCAAAATCAACATTGATGAGTTGGTAGCCTTTATATATACACCAACAATAGTCAAGTTGAAAAAACAGTTAAGGACTCTATCCCATTCACAGTAGTGCCAAAGAAGATGAAATATTTGGGAGTTTATCTAACAAAGGACGTGAAAGTTCTCTATAAAGAGAACTATGAAACTCTAAGAAAAGAAATAGCTGAAAATGTTAACAAATGGAAAAACATACCATGCTCATGGCTGG
>CAUYPK010111284.1:0-17363 GCA_963574355.1 Loris lydekkerianus | reverse complement strand
GGGCATGTGATGGATGAGTCCCATGGAGCCAGGGAATCTCCAGGCACACACACCCACAATCACGCCTCATTTAGAAAGTCGGGTATAAAACAGCAGGCCAGGGCAGCAACTTCCCTGCTCAGCACCTCTTGAAGCAGGCTCTGGTGACCACCGGCAGAAATCTTGGTTGGGCAGAGGATGGAGGATAAGTTCAATTTTAGTGATGGTTATTTAGAACTATTTTCACATCATCACAAAACTTCCCCTTAAGCACCTTTTATATTTTGTGAACCTGAAAAGTAACATAAGCCATAATTAAAATGAACTTTATAGTAATAATAATAATAGTAATAGCTATTATTTATTAAGCTTTTACTATGTGCCAGGCAGAGTTCTGAGCATTTTACTTAATCAATACATTTAATGACCAACCACTATTATTATGCCATTTTGTAAATGACAAAATGGTTGGGTTAGGTACAGAGGCAGGTTATGTTATCTGCCTAAGGTCACACAACCAGGAAATACTGGGGCCAGGGTTCAAACCCTGTCATCTGGCCCTAGAAACCAGTCATGCTGTGCGGTAGACCATCTCAAGTTTATTTTAAAGAAGTGGCAATGACAAGAAGATTTCACTATAGTCTGAAGTTTAGTAGCACAGTGCAACATAAAACTTTTTTTTCCCTGTGGGAAGTATCGTTTCTATGAACCACCAATATGATCATATTCATATAACCTAATTCCCATGCTCTCGCCACATTTGATTGGACCAGGTGTGGACATCTGACCCAAGATGGACAAAGAGGCTCCCTGAGAGTTTGGTATTGAGATGAAGATTCCAGCCTCAGTTTAACTGCTCTCTTAAAATATAAGCTTGGTAGCTATTTGCCACAACTTCTTTTTTTTTTTTTTCGACATAGAATCTCACTCTAGTGCCCCAGGGTAGAATGCTGTGGAGTCATAGCTCACAGCAATCTCAAACTCCTGGGCTCAAGTAATCCTCTTGCCTCAGCCTCTTGAGTAGCCAGGGCTACAGATGTGTGCAACCACACTTAGCTAATTTTTCTACTTTTAGTGGAGATGGGGGGGTCTCACTCTTGCTCAGGTTGGTCTCTAACTTCTGAGCTCAAGCAATCCACCCATCTCCACCTCCTACCATACTAGGATTACAGGCATGAGCCACTGTGCCTGATCATGTCATAACTTCTAAAACCCAGAGAAAGCCACTTTTCTGTGAGAGAGAATGAAAGAGATATGAAGAGAAAAACTCCCAACAGATGGAGGTGGTAGAGGGATCTGCTTGGTCCACATGCTCTAGTCCCTTCTTAAATTCCAGAAAAATCCCATCTCTGTTCTGTGCATAGGGACCCTCCAGAATCCTTCAACAATATCTACTTTTGGCTGAATTGAGTGGTTTATGGTTACCTACAGCCAAAATAATCCTCAAACATAGCCCCAGTAAGAGCAAAACAACCTGCCAGTTTTAATATTCTCTGAATCATCAGCATGGGCCTCGCTAATGATGGATTTGATGGATTATGGGTTATTTCCTTAATAACTGTGCACTAGGTTGGCTCCCAAGAATAAGGAGGGTGTAGGTGGAAGGACTGGGTGACCACGCCTGGGATGGTGCATGGGACAAACTGGGAATGAAAAAATTGGTTTTAGGATTCATTTTAGTATTCTTGTTATTTGTTTGCTTCCTTTCTTTCTTCCTGGAAAGAAAAAAAATATTCTTTCTCATTTTTCTCCAAAGAAATAGCTGGAAATGGCAGTTTATACTTCAGTAGAGCTTGGGGAAATGAGTAGTGCCTCAGAACCAATTACCGAAATGATCAGAATGGATATAAAACGTCGTTGCATAATTTCCTAAGCCCCATTTCTCAAGGTGAAAATGGTTCAGAGATGACCCAAATACTTCTCTGAAGAAATTAAATAAGTGGGCTGAAGAAAGGAAGCACTGGCTCCCCAGGGCAGGGAATAGTTGGGAATTGAATGGGTGGCAAGAAGCCCATTTACAGATAGGAAGTGTGAGGGCCTGATGGGTCAGGAGATTTGCTAAACGATGCAAGGTCAAGATCAGGCCTCCGACCTCAGAGTTCAATTCCCCAATCTCAGACCTTTAGGTGACATTCCTTCTTCTGCCCACACTCAGCACTCATTTCCTGATTGTCGGGTGTGTGTGTGTGTGTGTGTGTGTGTGAGTGTGTGCGATAGTCATGTGACCAGAACCTGGCCAATCGGAGTATTCCACCACCACCTTTTCCCCTTTCCTGTCAGTAATTGGTCCAGATCTGGGTGAATTATCCAAGTTGGTGCCATAAGAGTCAGTTCCCAGACTTCTAATGCAACTGTCTCTCTCTATTTAGGACTGTACCTGATAGAAAATAGAAGCTTGAAGCTGTTGAGGTCACCACATGCACCTGTCTAAGAGTAAAGCCAGCACAGGTTGGATGCAGAACAAAGAGAACAAGACAGAAAGGCTGAGTCCTGCTGATCACATTTGAGCCCCTAGATCCAGCCATGCAGGATATGGGGCATGAGAAATCGTGAAGTACAGTGACTTCTGCTTAATGGGCAAGAGGCCTCCTTGTGGGATGGTGAGAATGGGAACTACAGATGATGGCTGCACACACCCAATGCCACTGAATGGTACACTTTAAAATGGTGAATATTGTGTGAATTTTGCCTCAATTAAAAAAAAAAATTTTAAGTTTTTTAAAATTTCAAATTAATATAAAGGAACAAATTTTTAGGTTACCTTGTTCTCATTTCTGAGGTAAAGTTCAAGTTGTAGGAGAACCCCTCACCCTGGGGGGGAGGTCGTGGTAAATACCCTGGCATTGTGCACATTAGGTGAGATCCCACCAAACGTCCTCCCTCCTCCCTTCCCCTCCCCTCTCTCTCCTCACCCCTCCCCATTGCTAGACTATATTTGTGTTTTATCATTTATATGAGTGTGTAAGTATCTATATATTGGTTTCATACTAGTATTGAGTACATTGGGTACTTTTTTTTTTTCCCATTCTTGAGATACTTTACTAAGAAGAATGTGTTCCAACTGCATCCAGGTAAACAAAAAAGTTGTAAAGTCTCCATAATTTGTTAATCTATTCATGGGTTAGTGGGCATTTGGAATCAAAGGACTTATGTCTGGCCAGGAAGATATCAGAGATTTCACTGGAAGGTAGCTTTGGAACTAGATCCTGAAGGATGGGTTGGGTCTTGACATGGCAGTTGAGAGCTAGGAAGAGAGGAAGAGAAGCTTTCTAGGCCTCAAAGCAAATGCTATGCCCTTTATAAGCATTAATTCCATCATTAATCCTTGCGGCAATCATTTGAGGTAGGAAATATTATTTTAGCCCTGTTTTATAGACAGGGAAGCAAGGCCCAGAAAGAGAACCTGACTTGTCTGTGATTACACAGCCTTTAAGTTAGCAGGGATCTGGGAATCAAACCTAGGTTTGCCCAACTCTCAACCACTCTGCCCAAGTGCCTCCTAGGAGAGGGAACAACATATAAATGTACAACTCTCCTTTAGAAGAATTTATACTTCCATGTTCTTCATAGAAAGATAACCAGAATTTAGCCCACTATAATCTATACTCATGACAGCACCCTTCATAACAGTGAAAATATTGGAAATGTCCAGCGTTTGGCCATAGGGGCTGGTTAAAATCAAGTTATTGAAGAATACCTGATGGCTTGGAAATATGATTGCAAAAGGGGCAATTGATGGGAAAATAGATGTTAACAACACAGGAAAACACTCTATGAAAAAATTACTAGAAAAACAAGCATAGGAAAGCATCAGGATGTTCGTTAACTTTGGAGGATAGAATTGTGGATGATTTTTTTCTGTGTGTGTGTGTGTGTGTGTGTAGATATCATATATACCATGTACCTGGAGCTCAAAAAAAATGTATACACATTTTAAAAGATCTTGTTGGAGGCAAAACCAAACACTCCACAAAAGGGTATGAATTGCAGGTAAAATGGGCATAGCATGTCTAGGTATACGTGACCGGTAACAGTATCTTCAATTTAACTTCCAAAAGTAATAAATAGATAATATTGTTTAAAATGTGTATACATTTTTTAGCACCCTATATGTATGTGTGTGTGTGTATACACATATATCCTCAGTTTCCATGTCTGCAAAATCAATAGAAATGACAATCTCTCTCCCCAAACAGTGATAAAAATGAAGTGAGATAATTCATGTCAAGCTTTTAGCACTGGCACCTGCCATGGGATCAATGCTCAATACAATCATTGTAACTACAGAGATGATAATACACATGTTAATTTTATAACTAGGAATGCAGGCAATAAATGCTAGTTTTAAATCCTATGTGGTCTTTTTTGTTGTTATCTTTTAAACATGGGTGAATCCTACGTGGCAACCCCCGAAGTCGCCTCCCTGTCAGTGACGTCCTCCTCCAGATGTGAAGCTGGAGGTAACAGTGAGTCATGGCTGCTTCCACAGGTGCCCTTGCCTTGAGGCGTGACTCAGCTCTGAGCTGCTCTGCGTGGACAGTAACCAGCTGCTTCCTTTATCCCAGTAGGCTCAGTTCTCCCCGCCAGGTACCTCCTCCAGACGCTACCAACAAATCAATGAAGGGTTCCAAGCTAAATACCACGTGGCCACTGGGATGTTTTCCTAGGACATACATTTAAGCTATACTAAATTTATTAAAAATTTCCAGTCCCTGGCAGCAGGGAAAGCATCTCTGCTCAGCTCATGGGCTCCTGTCTAGGGCACTGACACCAAGGCAAACAGTTCAGTCCCTACACTGGGCTGTCTTTTTCCCTGAGAGACAGAGAAGATGTTGCCTCAACATCATCCATTCTTCTGAAGGTCCCCACAGTTAGGGTGTGGCTCTCTTCCAAGGTTGGTTCTTACTCAAGATAAGAACTTGGGCCAGGCTTAGAGCAGCAGGTGCCTTGTCAGTATCAGGGGTGGTGGACTCTATCCTGCAAGGAAACGTCGTGCACCGAAGGTCTGATTCAGGGTCCCAATGATGTTTTATAATTACACAAGCAATATACGAATTCATTCTCATTACAGAAAATTCAAGCAATCTAGAATTATGTTAAAAAAGGAAAGAAAGGAGTTCCCTTGACAGTCTTCTGCCAAGCCCACTCTTTTTCCCATAGGTAAGCAACCACTGATGATGGTGTGTGTACCATATATGCAAACATGTAGGGTTTTCTGTTTTTAACAGCAATGGGAACATACTCTACATATTGTGCAACTTGTTTTTTCATTTAATGACACGTCTTGAAGACCTTTCCATCATGGTGACAGTAGATCTATAATATTATACTATGCCATATCTACATAGTATTTGGCTATAAGGTTCTTCTATAGTTTTTCCACTTCTCTATTAATGGACTCTTAGATTACTTCCAATTTCTACTACTAGAAACAATGCTCTGATGCTTTTTTAGAGATCTTTATGCATTCTTGCAGATATTTGTGTAGATTCCTGAAAGTGGAATTCCTGAGTCAAAGAATAGATCTATTTAAAACATTGTTAAGTACTGCAAAGGGCCCTTGCAAAAGGTCAAGTGAATTTCCATGTTCAAGTTGATGCTGACTTCCTAAGATTTAACTAACAGCTGTAGTGAGTGTTTGGGGGAAGGGTTAGTCATGCATTGCTTACCAACAAGGATACATTCTGAGAAATCTGTTGTTGGGCGATTTCATAGTTGTATGAATATCATAGAGTGTACTCACACAAACTAGATGATAGAGCCTATTATAAGATATGGCCTATCATTCCTGGACTACTGACCTGCACAGTGGGCAACTGTAACACCATGGTGAGTATTTGTGTACCCAACACAGACAAAGTACAGTAAGGATGGATGCGGTGGCTCAAGTTATCGAAGAATACCTGATGGCTTGGAAATATGATTGCAAAAGGGGCAATTGATGGGAAAATAGATGTTAACAACACAGGAAAACACTCTATGAAAAAATTACTAGAAAAACAAGCATATCCTAGCACTCTGGGCAGCCAAGGCAGGCTGAGAATCATTTGAGATCAGTAGTTCAAAACAGCCTGAGCGGGGGCAGCGCCTGTGGCTCAAGGAGTAAGGTGTTGGCCCCATATACCAGAGGTGGTGGGTTCAAGCCCGGCCCCAGCCAAAAACTGCAAAACAGCCTGAGCGAGAGTGAGACCCCATCTCTATTGAAAATAGAAAAATTAGCTGGGCATTGTGGCAGCGCCTGTAGTTCCAGCTGCTCAGAAGGCTGAAGGAGGAGGATTGCTTGAACCCAGGAACATGAGGTTGCTGTGAGCTAGGCTTATGCCAGGGCACTCTAGCCTGGGCAACAGAGTGACACACTGTCAAGAAATGACAGAGAGAGAAAGGGAGAAAGAGATGAGGGAGGGAGGAAGGGAAGAAGGAAAGAAAGAGAGAGAGTGAGAGAAGGAAGGGAGGGAGGGAGGGAGGGAGGAAAGGAAGGAAGGAAGGGAGGGAGGGAGGGAGGGAGAGAGAGTACACTTGTATATTTTAATATAGTGAAGCTTTCAGGACTAGAAATTGCTCTGGATGAATGAGTGGTGAGTGACTGTGAAGGCCTGGGACATACACTTAGGCTATACTAAATTTATTAAAATTTTTTCTTCAATATTAAATTAACCTTAGCATACTATAACTTTTAACTTTATAAACTTTTTAAACTTTTTGAGTCTTTTGTAATAACACAGCTTAAAACATCATACAGCTGTACAAAAGTATTTTCTTTCTTTCTATCCTTATTCTATAAGCTTTTTTTTTTTTTTTAACTTTTAAAATTTCTCCACCCTCCACACACACTTTTTAAATGAAGACATAAACACACACCTAGACATCAGCCAACACAGGGTCAGGATCCTCAATATCACTGTCTTCCACCTCCACCTATGGCCTCCCGAGCAGGTATTTTGGGGCAATAACACAAATGGCATGCACAGAGCTATCACCGCCTACAAAGCCTTCATCTGGAATACCTCCCGAAGGACCTGCCTGAGGCTGTTTGACAGTTAACTACTTTTTTTGTAAGTAGGAGGAACATACTCTAAAACATTAAAATACAGTATAGTAAATACACATTAACCAGTAACATAGCTGTTTGCTATCATCAGATATCATGCACTGTACATAATTACATGTCCTAGGCTTTTATACTGTGGGCAGGGCAGCAGGTCTGTGCACACCATTGTCACCACAAACACATGAGTAACGCATTGCACTGCAATATTGTGGCTATGACATCAGTAGGCAATAGGAACTTTTCACCTCCATTATAACTTACGAGGCTGCTGTTGCTTTATCCCCAAATTCTTATCCCTTGCAAGGGGCCTCTACAGAGGGATTAATATTTATAGAGCAGACGCACTCACTACCTTGACCTTCAGAAAAAAATGGAATACATAAGCGCATGGTTCACCTTCTGAAGGAAAATGCAGGTGAAAGGTGCTGGGGTTGTCAGGATAAAATCCACCACTACTCAGGTGAGAAGTTAGTAAGGGTCCAAGGCTTTCTCTGTGCCAGAGGATCTCGAATAAAAAGCCAATGTTTTTTCATGACACTGTAAGTTATTGGCTATTCCTGATTTGACAAATGTAAATAGGGTTGTAGGAAGTGTTAATTTGTAGATTATGTGATTATCCACATAGACAGTTCAAGAGCATCTATAAACTATGAAAATTAATAAAAAGAGTTCAGCAAAGTTGCTGGTTGTAAGATTAACACACTGAAAAAAAATTGGTAGCTTCCTATTATAGCAGTTAACAATGAATCTAAATGTTCAATTAATAAACATTATACTAACAAATAAAAAGTTCTAGGAATAAATTTAACAAAATATATGAAATCTCAGAGAAAATAATAAAATTTGATGGAAGGACATAAAAAGGATATCTAAATAAATGGAAATACATACCACAGTTATGAAAGAGGAGATGTATCACAAAATGCCAATTCTCACAGATATCAAGTAATAGTAAGTAAGATAGTGTGGAATTGGTGTGTGAATGGTCGGACAGAAATATATATAGGAAAATGAGAGTTTAGGCACAGATCCGTGTGCATATAGACACATTCTGGAAGCAGGGGTTACATTACAAATCACTGGTGACAGAGTTAGACTACTCCAGAGTACTGGGGAAACTTGTTATCCATGTCAGAAAAATGAAATAAAATCAGATCTCTATTTCATGCCATAGACCAACAGTTCTTGAATGCTTAAAAGAAATAATGGAGGATCCAAGAGCTTTAAAAAAAAATAGATCTATCAATAGTAAGTACAGGATAAATTGAATGTGAGAAATTTTAGATATATTTCCTAATTCATTTTTTATAATTGCTATAAATTCATTAAGGGTAACAGAGATAACATAGTTTTTAATTGAAAAAAAAAAAATGCTCTTTTTTTCCCAAAAAACAAACAAAAAAAAAAACCCATAAATTTTTTTACATTTTTGTGAATCTTTTCAATGTCTGGCTGGATTCTACTATCTGATTCTACATTCAGTCCATTATGATACATTGTTCTGGTTGGAGATACATAAAGAAACTGCAACCTCTCGGGAACCTATGGTTAGTAAAGGCAGAAGTATTTTGATAGGCTTTCCAGATTATTGCAAATATTCTGATTTTCTATGACACCCAACCAAATTCTAAAAGTAGTAATTTCTTAAAGTTTAGTTGCAGTGTGGAATCTGAAACTCCGTCAATGAACTTTCGTATTCTGTTGCATGAAAATCCATGGGTCTATCTTACTCTTTGAAAGATCTCTCGCCCAAGTATGATTTTTGCAATATCATGTATTAGTTATTTAGAAAACATTGGTTCACTGAGTTATGCTGATCTTCCAAATGTTGATACATTTCATCACAAAAATCACATTCATTAACTTTACCACCAATCTTCTCAGAAAATTCTTGTATTGGGAAACTGTCAAGCTCATGGTAACAGATACCGTGTTCCAAAATTCTAACCGTCTATTAAAAGCTCAAGTTTTGTCACTGGCAACAAACACTGTCAGTTGTTTTCCTTGCAGTGACAGGCTCACTCCATTTATTTTTGAGGAAGTGTCTGACAAATACCCAAGGGTGAAAATCCACAATTTCTCCATCTTTCAACAGTGTTCTATGCAGAAATTAAAATTAAAAAGCAACTAGTTCAGTTCAAACAATTTGCACAAATGCTTTTCCCCCAAGACTTCAGAGTTCTTTAGAACACAGCAGAAGCATTATGTTCACTTCCCATTCTGACAGCCAGAACGGCTCAAAGACATGGACTCAGGATCCAAAGTCAATAACACTCACAATTCTCATAGCTTCATCAAGAACATTCTTAAGTGAAACTGGTGTGTATTGGTTTAACTGTGAGCACACGGCAGTAAAGAGTACTGGAGAGTTGAGTGCCGTGCCGTGGTTTGTGCTAAAGTTACCAGCAGTGTTAACCACCAATGCTTTTGCAACATCATTGGAAATGTCAACACAATAAAAAAGAAAAATAACATTTTGGCATATTGTGAAAATAGTTTGATCGCATGGTCCTCCTGAAAGAGTTACAGGCACCCAGGGTTTTTGAATGACACTTTGAAAATCGCTATCACGCATGAAAATAAATTCCAGTTAAACCAAAGACCTAAGTATGAAAAACAAATAGTACTTTAAAACTAGAGGAAAAGCTATGAACTATCTTTATGGCCTTAATCCAGAGAAGGATTCCTTAAACAGACAAAACCCCTAAACTTTAAAGAAAGTATATTTGACTTTTTTTTTTTTTTTGACACAGACTCTCTCTATGTCACTCAGGTCAGAGTGCAGTAGCATCATTGTATCTCACAGCAACATCAAAGTCCTAAGCTCAGATGATCCTTCTGCCTCGGCTTCCTAAATAGCTGTGACCACAGGTGCCTGCCATGACTACTGGCTAATTTTTCTATTTTTAGTAGAGATGAGGTCATGGTATTTTGCTTAGGCTGGTCTTGAACTCCTAGCCTTAGTAGTTAGCACTACCTTATTTATTACAAGACAGAAATATCTCATGGCTTTTATTTTATGTGTTCCATAATTTAACTGAGCTTATACACCAGAATTCAGATCGTGAATGACTGACAAAGCACTTTTGCTGGACAGTCCTGATTGAACTAAGACTGGTTTATGGTTAAATGAATAGGATTGGTTTTCTTGGATTTTGATAAGCATTCCAACTTAGTAATTTCCCTTCTAAACATATGATTGGGACAGGGTGCAGTTGCTCACACCTGGGATCCTAGCACTCTGGGAAGTCGAGGTAGGTGGATTCCTTGAGTTCATGAGTTTGAGGCCACCAGGAGTAAGAGTGAGACCCCATCTCTACTAAAAATAGAAAAACTAGCTAGGTGTTGTGGTGGGCACCCATAGTCCCAGCTACACTGGAGGCTGAGGCAAGAGGATAGCTTGAACCCAGGAGTTTGAGGTTGGAGTTATGATGACAGGACACTCTATCCAGGGCTACAGAGTGAGACTCTGTCTCAAAAAAAAAAAAAATAAATAAAATAAAAATGTGATTGGATTTAATTATTGATGTTCAACTTTTCACAAGGAAGGTAAATTGCCATCTCAGAGCCTACTTAAGATTGGTTTTCTATTAAGATTTATAAATTATTTATTATAAATAAACATTTATTTTTATATTTCATATATATAAATAATATTTTTATGTGAATATATTTAAATACAATGGAAGTCCCTTCACTGTCTCAGAACCAAGCAAAGTTCACTGGGTTTTTTTTTTGCAATTTTGGCCTGGGCCAGGATTGAACCTGCCACACTGATATATGGGGCCAGTGCCCTATTCCTTGAGCCACAGATGCCACCCCCCTCACTAATTTGTGTTCATTAGCCTGTTAAAAGCAAGGGCTGGAGGTAAGGTAGTAATGTTTACTTTGTATTTTTGTCTTCACTATGTTAATCAAATTTCCCTACATCTACTAAAATGCTGTCTTCTATTTTTTGAAAGGGTTTTTAGTGTGGTTTATGTGTAATATCAAATAAAGATATTTAACACTTAAAAAAAAAAAAAAAAAAAGCTGGCCTTCCAACTCCCACATGGTGAAAGCAGGTGGTAACAGTCTGATTCCCCTGCGCAAGTAATGTAGGTGGCGATGCATTGAGAGCTGATCCTCCATTCCCCACCTGGTGGAAGGAGGTGGTGCTCTGATTTCCCTGCCAAAGAAATAGCAGAGGGTCTAGTGGTGATACCAATGCTTGAGTGAGTTTCCATGGTTGGCAATACTCCAGGTATGTTATCACACATCATGGCCAGGAAATTAAATCTGTCCTTTATTCCACTTGTAGAGACAACTGTAGGCTCTGTGTTTGGAACGTACCTAGACTCTGTCCCATATATGTCTTCCCTTGTATGATTTTAACATATATTATTTCATTGTAATAATCCATAACTGTATCACAGCTTTCAGTGACTTCTCTGAGACCTTCTAGAAAATGATCAAACCTGAGAGTAGTTTTGAGGACTCCTAAACTTGCCGCTAGGGTAAGAAGTAAGAGCAGTCTTTTGGACTGTCCTCTAATTTTGTACAAGGCTAGTCTGCACTCCTGTCTCATTCTCCCAACCCTGGTGTCAGTGAAACCCAGTGGGGAGCTACATTCCTGCCCTTGCCCACCAGCAACAAAGCGGTGTGAGTCAGCTCTCCACTTCCCTACTCCCTGGCAACAGTAAAGAAAGCACACATAGTGAGAATAAGATGCTTAGGGCTGACACGACACAGCTGGTCCAGTTGGTTTAGGTCCTAAGTGACCTTTACCTCATGTCTCTTATTCTTGTTGTTTTATAAATTCAGCTTTAACCTAAAAGTGTACATCTTGAGTAGTTTAGGGCAATTGAGGGCAATTGATTTAAGAGATTAACTTTTGAAATAGAAATGTTGTTTTGGGTCATGGGTTATGTCAATTATTGTTTATTATGGATAATGGATTGTGGAGATTACTGCTGTTTAAGAAAAATGTTAATTACTGTTATTTGAGATAAGAGTTAGTATAGTTCTTACTTTTAACTTTTATGTATAAAACTATGATTTTTGCAATGGGCATGGTGGCTCACACCTGTAATCGTAGCACTTTGAGAGGCCAAGGTGGGTGGATTGCTTGAGCTCATGAGTTCAAGACCAGCCTGAGCAAGAGTGAGACCTGTCTTTAAAAAAAAAAAAAAAAAGCCAGGCTTTGCATCAGGTGCCTATAGTACCTGTTACTTGGGAGGCTGAGGCAAGAGAATTGCTTGAGCCCAGGAGTTTGAGGTTGCTGTGAGCTATGTCACCATTCTACCAGGGATGAGAAAGTAAGACTCTTTTTCCAAAAAAAAAGAACAAACAGTGATTTTGGAAATGAAGAACAGAACAGTCTTGGAGAGGCTACTCTCACTGTTCTCCTGAATCACTGGCCTTCTGATAAATAAAGTTTGGTGGACCTATCCCCATTTCTGCATATTGGCTGATAGTGACAGGTGGCCAGACCCTCTTCATCTGGTAACAGTAAGATCTAATCAGGAAATGAACAACCGCCCCCCACCCCCCAAGTATGGAGCAACATGGCAGTTTAAATTTGTACCCAACTTTTGTTAGGAAGGTGGTAACAGAACCGATGGGGAAGCTGAACCTACCTACCCACGCAGCCCTCACACTATAACTCAACAAGGAGATGATCTGCTTAGAAAGAAAAGAAAAACCAAGATGGGCTGGGCACAGTGGCTCACACCTGTAATCCTAGCACCCTGGAAGGCTGAGGTGAGAGGATCCCTTGAGCTCAGGAGTTCAAGACCAGCCTGAGTAAGAGTGAAACTCCATCTCAACAAAAAATAGAAAAATTTAGCCAGGCATTGTGGCAGTTGCCCGTCTGTAGTTCCAGATACTTGGGAGGCTGAGGCAGGAGGATCACTTGAGCCCAGGAGTTTGAGGTTGCTGTGAGCTTAGGCTGTTGCCATAGCACTCTAGCCTTGGGAACAGAGCAAGACTCAGTCTGAAAAAAAAAAAAAAAAAAAAAAAGCCAAGATACCGAATCTCATGATATAATATCCAAAATATCCAGGAAACTATTGAAAATCATCACTCATTATAACAAGGATCAGAAAAATCACCATCTGAATGAGAAAAGACAACCAAACTGATGGCCAACACCAAGATAAATCAGACCTTGGAATTATCAAACAAAGATTTTAGAGATGCCTCAAAAGTAATTACAAGTTTTATTGAAACTAAAGAAAAACTAGAAAATCTCAATGAAGAAATTATTGGAAAAAATTAGAAAAAAGAACAAACAGAAATGATAGGATTAAAGAATACGATGTCAAAAATGAAAACGTCATTAGATGGGTTCAGTACTAGAGATGATAGAGTACAGAGTCAGTGAACTTGAGGACAGGTGAACAGAATCACTCAATCTGAATGACAGAGAAAATAGATTGAAAAAAAATAAACAAACAGCCTCAGGGGCCTGTAAGACAATAACAAAAGCTAGTATTCATATCTTCAGAGTCCAAGGACGTAGAAGAGAAAGAAGATGGTATTGAAAAGCTATTTGAAGAAATAATGGTTGAAAACTTCCAAAATTTGATGAAAGACAACCAATAGATTCAAGAAGATAAGAAAATCTCAAATAAGAGAAATTCATACCAAGACATATCATTAAACTTCTGACCAAAAAATAAAACAAACAAAAAAAATTCTGAAAGGATCCAGAGAGAAATAAAATATTACTTAAAGGGGACACAATTTGAATGACAATGGCTTTCTCTTCTGAAACCATGGCAACTAGAAGGAAGTGACTCAACATTTTCAAGTACTCAAAGAAAAGAATTGTGAACTGTGAATTTTAGATCTGACAAAAATATCTTTCATGAATGAAAGGGAAATAAAGACACTCTAAGGTGAAGAAAAACTAAGAGAACTCAATGCTAGCAAACCTGCTCTTAAAAAATGTCTGAGGAAGTTCTCTACACAGAAAAGAAGTGATAACAGAGGGAGGTTTAGAACTTTTGAAAAGAAAGACATTCAAATGAGCAAAAATAGGGGTAAACAGAATAGATAATCTTTCTAATGATTCTCTTAAGTCATATTTGATATAACGATAATATAATACTATTCGATGTGGTGCTCAATGCATTTGGAAAAAGTATTCAAGACAATTCTATTTAAAAAATTGATATGGTGGTGCACACCTATAGTCCTAGCTATTTGGGAGGCTGAAGTGGGAGTATTACTTGAGCCCACGAAGTCAAGTCCAGCCTGGGCAATATAGTGAAATCACAAAATAATTTTTTTAAACAAAAAATGGGACAGTTAAGGGAACTTAAATGGAAGTAATTTAAGGTAGTAAAATATTAATACCAGTATCCTGTGGTAAGTTTTATATATATTTGTGTGTGTATATGTACATATATAATGTGTATGTATATGTGTATATATATATATATATATATATATAAATTCCTAGAGCAAATATGTATATAGTGTATATGTAATACATATATATTAATTCCTAGAACAACCACATAGAAAATTATACAAAGTATAAATAAATCAAAATGGAGTTCTAAAAGATGTCATGTAACCCACAGGAAGGTAAGAAAAGAGGAACAGAGGAGGGAGGGGGAGGGGGGTGAGGGGAGGGGTATTGGTGGAATCACACCTACAGGGCATATTACAAGGGCAAGGGTGAAACTCAGCAAATGTGAAATGTAAATGTCATGCTACGGTAACTAGGAAATGCCAGGAAGGCTATGTTGACTAGTGGGATGAAAATGTGTCAAATGGTCTATGAAGCTAGTGTATGATGCCCCATGGTCATATTAATGTATGCAGCTATGATTTAATAATAATAAAAAACAAACAAACAAACAAAAAGAAACAAACAATAATATGGCAATTTAATCCCTAACATATCAACAATTACCTTAAATGCGAATGGTCTAAATATTATCAACTTAGACCCCAAAGTACAGATTGGCAGAATGAATATATAAAAGCATTATCAAACAATATGTTATCTATGAGAAACTCACTTCAAATATCATGATACAGGTATATAAAAGTAAAATGATAGGAAAAAAAAATACACAAGTATTAATGTAAAGAAAGCAGAGGAGGTTGCCCTAATACCAGATAAAGTTGATTTTCTATTGTTAGAGATGGAGTATTGCTCTGTTACCCAGGCTGGTATAATTATAGCTCTCTGTAGCCTTGAACTCCTAGGCTCAAGCAATCTTCCTACGTCAGCCTTCTAAATTGTTGGGATTATAGGTGTGAGCCATTGCATGCAGCCAAGATAGTTTTCAGAGCAAAGAAATTACCAGAAAGACATATATAGTGATAAAAGTGTCAATCTGTCAAGAGGGCACAGCTATCCTGAGCATGCACCAAATGAAAGAGAGAAGGTTGAAGAACGCACATCAACCCCACTAAGGCAAGCTGCAACCCCAAGGATACAAACAAAAGGTACAAAATCCATCACAAAGTGGACAGGAGTCCCTTCCCCGATGAGAACGGCTTGGAGTGCCCCACACACAAATGAGCAAAGTTCAAAGGTCCTCCCACTACATGGGAGAGACCCTCTAAAAACTGGACCTACCTCCCCTATTAGGGTGCCACGGCGTTCCCCTGCCAGGCATAAAACTGTATAAAACTGTACATATTCTCTACCTGCAACCCTGAGCTCCTAGCACTCCCCTCCACTCTCACTCTGAGGTCTGGAGGCCTGTCCCCCAGGAGTCCAGATTCTTGAGTGATTTCTCGAGGGGTATGGACAGGGCCTAAACTGCAGCTTGTCAGTGCTGACTCTGCGGCACGGGAGTGAGGAAAGGACGGTCAGCTGAGAGGGAACCATACCAGAGTGGCGGTACCCTGAGGCGCAGAGCAGCAGCCATCTTTTGGCAACAATAGGGCTCACTCCTGGATATTCTGAAGCCACACACCCTGTCTCCCTGGGCAACCAGAGGAGGCCAGGCATCTACTCAGGTGGCAACCACCATGGAACAGATCTAGAACAGAAACGCAGGCCCCATGAGTAAAGGGTTTGCCTGAGGTGGTACTGGCCTGGGTGGAGCGCGGGGACTAGAAATGCACGCGCAGACCTGAGAAGGTCCCAGGGTGGGGCTGACCCAGAGGACCACTTTACTGAGCCTAAGGTGCACCTAGCCCTCAGGGGATCTTCAGCCTATAGACAAAGGAAGACAGGTGGCTAGAACTGACAGCTAACCAAATACAAACCTGCAGGAGCAAAGACAGGGCCTGAGGCACAGGCTCTGGAAACTCAAAACAGCTTCTCTTCTGCAGGGGAATTTAGCAGGAACAGAAACAAATTCCCACAAAGTTGTTCTGTTCTGTTCTGTCAGTAGTATCAATCAGGGGTGGGGTTAGAACTGAGTGAACACCCCACAGGCTCCATCAAGCACTCAAGGTTGTCAGGCCTCACCTCTCCCTGCTAGATAGAGGCAGAGCACAGAGGCCTGGCTGAGCAGACATAGATTTCCTTGTGATTCAGGCAGGTACAAACCCCTGGAATATCTGTTCACTACAGGCAACTGGGTCACAGCCCTGTGGGGCTATCAGTGACTGGGTGTGACAGAGGTGCAAGGTGGGAAAGGAGGCATCAACCTTCCCAGACTGATCTATTTGCTGGGTGGGTCCTCCTGACTCCACAGAGCACTGAAGCAAGCCATATCTGAGTAGTCACCAGACCCCTGCAATCCAGTTGCCAGAGACCTTTTAAACTCTCCCACCTGAGACAGGTGCTGACCGAGACAATTGATTTGGACTTTTTGAACTGAGCCAATTGCCCGAGGACTATTCAGGTGGTGCCCTGGGTGTGTGGTTGTAGGAAGGTTTGATTTTCCTTTTTCAATTGTTGCCTGTGGGGGGCAGGGTGACTTAATTGTGGGTACTTCTCCACAGCTGAGATTTCAACCTAGAGTAACTGTTTCACTAGGGTTGAACAGAGACCAGCTGAAAACAAGACAAAACCACTTAGTCCCACCACACCAAACAGGTCACCAGTTTCTCAAGCCATAGCACTGTATGGGTCCTCAACAAACTCCAGGGGAAAAATAAAACAGTGTAAAACAATCATGGGGTGGAATCAGCAGAAAAACTCTCGTAACAAGAATAACCAGAATAGATCATTCCCCCCCCCCCCCCAAGGAAAAATATGGCAGATGTAACGGAAGATCCCATTCATAAACAGCTGGCCGAGATGTCAGAAATCGAATTCAGAATTTGGGTTGCAAACAAGATTAATAGAATGGAAGAAAACTTGGAATTAGAAATTCGAGGAGCAATTCAAAAGTTGACTCAATAATTTAATGAATTTAAAGACAAAACCACCAAA